>CAHIKZ030001768.1:447500-467500 GCA_903632075.3 Acanthosepion pharaonis | reverse complement strand
GTCACGTACTGGAAGCACAAATGTTGCACCAAACGGTGAAGAAAAATATTATATATATATATATATATATATATATATATATGTGTGTGTGTGTGTGTGTGTGTGTGTGTGTGTGTGTGTGTGTGTGTGTGTGTGTGTGTGTTTAGACAGCAAATTCTCTTTTATGCATGTCTGGTTGAATAAATTACAAATATTACGTTCGCTTATTTTATCATAAGCCTTTCATATTCACGAATATATTGTAATATATGGAAAATATTCGTGAATATATATATATGTGTGTGTGTGCCTGTTTCATTAAAAACGACAGACAAGGTACTACGATTAAGCTTTTCTATTTAATTTTTCTTGTGTTCGAACAAGTGTTTTCTTTTCTGGACACAGAGTGTGTAGAAACTGTCCAAATGTTCTATAATTCCGAGCGCTTTCGGCCATACTTTTAGCCATTATCAAGGACGATTTTATTATTTCAATTTAATTGGGTGTCTGCGTTGAGTGTATGTTTTTAGTGTTATAGAGATGTTTTATTTTCCAAAACACAGTTAGAACATTATGGCCGTGCTCGTAGTTAATATTATTAAGTGTTGGCTTTTTCTTTTTTATTATTAGGGCTTCCATTATTTTTAATCATTATTTTTTTAGTGGATGAGGTTATTATGTTTGTATTTTCTGCTAGTATGTTTTATTCAACCAAACACAAACACACACGTATGTGTGTGTGTGTGTGTGTGTGTGTGTGTGTGTGTGTGTGTGTGTGTGTGTGTGTGTGTGTGTGTGTTGTGGGGCCGTTAAGTTTGTCGACCTCACTAGCTTATTTGTATTCAAATAAAGGTGTGAACAACCAAGACAATGTGGAGACAAAGGCGAAGGTCTAATTTTAACAAAATGTCAGTTTTATTTCGTTAAAACGACGTGCGTTTTTAAAATACAACGAAAATAGAAAAAGATTTGCTGGATGGAATGTCAAATTCGGGTAGACCGGGCTTTAGTGAAACCAATGGTAGGCAAGTTGATCCTCGGTCAGTTGAGTTTCGAGGTGTGGTTGGACTGGGCGTGTCTACGGCGGGAAGTTGAGGTGTGGTCGATCTGGTCGTGTCCACACTCGGATTGGACGTGTTGACGACGGCAAGTTGGTCAAAGTCCGGTCAGGAAGGTTAGTGGTTGCACAAGAATGTAATAGCGAAACGGGAGCTGAAATTGTTGCCTCCCGGCCGTCTGCTTCATCAATTCAGGTGAACCGTCGAAGGTATTCCAACACAAAAGTTGGAAACTTCCTGCCTCCTCACTGTTTGTTTCAACGATTCGGGGGAATCGTCGAAAATGTTCCGATCCGTAGATGGGGAATCTCCTCCCTAAAAAGGCGCATCAAGCGTGAAACACAGGATCACACCGAAGAGTGCCCATCAGCAGGACACCGGGGAGATCAAAAGGCAGCGCGCAGATATTATACCGCGGATCTGGCCCCAAAACCGAGAAACAGTTTTTTTTTGCATTTTTTTGTCGAAAAAGAGGTTAAAAATATGTCAGAAAGTTTGTTCACCTACTCCCTGGATATTGGAAGTAAAGAAACGCTAAATAAAAAAAAAATACCACAAATGCTGTCGAATGCTGGTTATCACTCCCTTACCAGATATACTTAATGCTATGTTTGTAACTCAAAATATATCAGGATAGTTGTTTAATTATTAATTAACTGCTGATTCAAATCCGGGAGGAAATGCATTCCGAAGGTCAAGGTCGTAATATGTCTTTTGTTTAGAAGCGGCAAGTGGCGGCTGCGATATATATATATATATATATATATATATATATATATATATATATATATATATATATATATATATATCGAAACCATACTAATAGAAAATACAAGCATATAATAATCTCATCCACATGTAATAAAAGATTAAAAATAATGGAAGCCCTAATAAAAAAAAAAAAAATGCTAACACTCAATATCATTATCTATGAACACGACCACAATGTGCTGACTATGATTGAAAAATAAAAAAAATTCCTATAAATTTAGATACGTACATGGATAATACAACTCATACATTCAGTTAAAAATGAAAACAAAATCATCCTGGATAATGGCTAAAAGTATATCAGAAAGCGTTCATACATGCAGAACGTTTGGAGAGTTTTTACATACTTTGTGCCCAGAAGATAAAACACTTGTACGAACACATGAAAAATTAAATAAAATGCTTAATCGAAGTACCATGTGAGTTGTCTTTAATGAAACATGTATAAAAGAGAGATTACTGCCTAAATACGCGATATATATATATATATATATATATATATATATATATATATATATATATATATATATATATATATACAGAGAGAGAGAGAGAGAAAAGAAAGAATTTATACAAGTAAAAGGTTTTTCCCTTAAATGATTGATATTGCCTTCACCCTCGCTACTCCAGAGTTGGGTAGACGGACTCCACCCCGAAATCATCACGTCCACTCGTCAGGAGGTCTCCAGCAATTGACTGTTTATACTTCTCAAATTTTTTGTATGCACTTTTCATTGGTGCATTGTTTCCCTAGTGTATGTGTTCGTGTGTGTGTGTGTTTGCATTCGTGAGCATGCGCTCATGCACCTCTATGCGTGTATGTGCATGTGTCGTTTTTCGTCGTTTTTTTTTTGTTTTTTTTTTTTTGTTTTTTCACATTACACCCCCTCTTTATTGTTTCGCTTTGTCTTTGTTTTGTTTTGTTTTGTTTTTATCTTTTCTCTCTTTTTCCTCGTTTCTTTCGATTATAGCCATTTTGACTTCCGGTTTTCCAGATATATTCTTGGCCTGACGATTGCATTTAAACACGAAACAGACTTTCGCTACTGAATGTTGAACTTATTAACCACTTTTATAGTTACAAACGCTCTATGAGCACTTTAACCCATAAATATATCATACCTTAAAACTATATGTATTTGTTCATTTCCACACGACAAAAAATTGGAAAAAACACGATAGAAGAGGAAGGGGAAACCATATTTCTGAACGAGTTTTCCGCTATACATATATGAAAATCTCGATTTGACGTGGCTATTCAAAACATTTTCTCGGTTTACGATTCATATATTCAATGTTACAAAGTCTGGAACCTATTGCACAAAGCCTGGAACCTGTTCTTGACTTTTACTTGAAAATCGCTGATATTCTCTCCTATCATGACATATTTTCTGTTTGAGAATCATTCTATTTTTCTCAATGTCAATAATTATGAAATCACTTTAATGTTTGGTTCTCCGTTTGGGCTTTTTGTTTACACTGGTTGTTAATTTTGTTCAAATCTTACTTAGGGTCGGAATGCAAATCCAGAGATGTCAGACACTTAGTGAGGATCAAAATCTCTTTAGTAGTATCTGTCAGCGAAACTAGCTTGCTAACCGGTGCTTTACAGCAAAGATTGAGTAACAGCAAATCTACACAACTCTTTTTAGAAATTTCCACAGAACTCTCACTAATCCCAGCGCTGCAATTCTGTAGACAGTATCAACCATTTTTTAATCATTTCACCCCAAGCAAGGCAATAAAGCCACTAAAATTGCAAGGTGTTGCTAAGTGTTAGAGAATATGAGAAAAATACTATTAAGGAGCGAGAGCAATAAAAGAACGGGAATTAAGAAGACGACAGATAGCGATTGATATTGGATTTACATTTTTGGAGATCAAACTTGACTGGAAAACTGAGGAATAGTTCCATAAGTGAGAAGTGTGAGAGAAGAAACTGTTAAAACTGTAAAATGATGAGAACTTGTCACCAATCTAGTACTTTGACTAAATTTATGTCTAGATACCATAGAGAAAAGTCCATCAAAACAATTACCATGAAAGTGTTTATAGAAAAAAGCACAGGGAAGCTACGCTACTGCGCTGGAAAAGTGACTGAAGTGGAGATGCCAGGGCTGGACCAATAACATTGCAGATTCTTCTTCGTATTTTAGCAAGGGCCTCTAAATATATAACAGGAGCACCAGGCCAGACGTGGCAGCAATATTCCAAACAAGGGCAAATGGTAGCCTTATAAATATGTAAGATAAATTTTGGAGAGAAAAATTGTCTAGCCCAACACAGTGAACCAATATTCTTAGCAACAGACCTAGCAATTCATTCAACATAACCTTTCCACTTCATGTTAGTCCGAGATGGATCAACTATTATTCGTAGCTGCATTCGCTGGTTCCCAGACTTCATGAATTCAAGCGCCCTACGAGGCTGACATCACGCTCTCACCCCTTCACTGTCGAAACTCCTAAATGTAGCCGTCTCTTCTACTCTAATAGCTTCATGTCTCACACCTCTCGCCTGTGGAACTCCCTTCCCTATTCCAGTTTCCCTGAGAGCTATAATCTCCAGCTATTCAAATGTAATGTCAATCGACATCTCCAGTTGCCTTGATCTATCCACTACCCTTCTCCTCATCCTTTCTTCTATCAATCTTATCTGATCTTGCTCCAAATTTTCTAACCCCTTGCGTCCTAGTGGCTTCCCGCCTTGCTTGGGGTGAAACGCTTTAAAAAAAAATTCCTTGCTTATTGTGTCTTTTACGTCAGTTATTATCGACACAAACAAAATTCTTATGTTTCACAGTCCCCCCCCCCCCAGTTTTCGGAAGAAACCCAAATAGTTAATACACGAATCACCACGGAGAGACACAGATCATTAACCAATGAAGGCGGTTTCATACTGACGCCATATAGTCATCGCTAAATGCATTTGCCAGGATTATTATGATTTTAAATGGCATAAGAGGTAAAAGCCCTTATTATAATAACCAAGGATTTTCCAATTATATGAAGTATGTGTATAGTAAAATTACGAATATAAAATTAAGCAAAAATTACTCAAATGCATTATACATATTAGACTATCACTGTTTCACACGGAACCCCTAGCGACCTCTTGCGGAACCCTAGGGTTCCGGGAACACCGGTTGAGAAACACTGACCTATCTTAGAAGTTTTAGTGGGTGGATAGAAGAAAGGTGACAAGGAGTGATGGTAAAAAGTTAGACTACAGGAAGCTGAGGCGAAGAATAATCGCCCGCATTCTGGAAGGATATGGCTTCAAAAAGAAGTCCATTTTCTTATTATGTTATTATTAATTTTTCTTTCATCTTAATTGTAGTTCCCCTATTTACATTGGTAGTACACTGATCATATTGAATTTTTACTAGATGAAGCATTGTCAAGCAATATTATTAGGTTGGTGCAAAAATAATGACGTAATAATGTCGTTTTGTGACGTTTTTTTACGTCAAAAAACGACATTATTACGTCATTATTTTTGCACCAACCTAATAATTTTTGGCTAGTATTTCTTTCATCTTAAGTTCAGTATTTTTTATCATAACTTTTCAGACCATCATTCTATTACGATTAGAAAGCCACGCGAATCGGAAATAACTAATAAAGTCTAGGTGAGACTAAAACTTGCATCCTTTTCCCCTCGGAAAACTTACGGGGACAATTGTTACGGGAGGTTAATGCTAGGCAAAAGACCAAAATTAACCAGAGTATCTTTTACTTAATTTTCCTCCGATTGATCGGTACGTTTTATGTTAAATTGTGTTTATATATATGTTTTATTTGATGGAGTATTGCTTTTCTTTATACTGAAATTCAACCAATACAAGGCTCGACAACTACTCAAGCCAGATGGCAGCTGTTAAAAAGATTATGATAAATGAACAAGGAAGCAGGAAGTAAAGATTATAAGGATAAGAAAGGTGGATTACGATTAACCCTTGATTGAAGAGATTAAGATTGTAGTATTCCAGATTTTATTTACTAACCATTTTTACACTAATATTGAACAAATGCATGTTTCGAGGTAGAAAGTTAATTAATATTATTGTTGTATGTGCGTAACATGAGGAGGTAAGAAGTTTATTCGCTTATGAGGTTATGTAGGAGAGATAAAGGTTAACCACAGAATTGAAGAGATTAAAATTACTATCAGGAAAGCATCCTCTAGGGAGTCTGTTCTACAAAGTAGTGGTTTTTGGAAAGCAGCTGCCTGAATGAAACTTCCTTCTTACAATGGAACACGAAGAGAATGAAGATGATTGGAATCAGTGTGCGTTGCATGGCAGTTATTAACTGCGAAGGTCAGAACTGGTGGAACTAAGGTATATAGCCCGTCAGAACATTTGTCATGGAAATAGCAATAGAGTATCGACAGACATGCGATGTTGAGTATGTGGGAAATGGATTGTAGTGGAAGGGGGGATAATTCATCACCCACAAGGCAGAGTAGACATTTTTAAATCCTATCAAATTCGAAAAATATATGGCAACAATATTTTTGGTCTTTTGTAAATATAGAGCATAGCAGGAGTAATCATGCACCTACTGGATCGGTACAAAGAATCGACCATTTTTTCCAGCACCTTTAACGATGATTTGTATACATGCATTCACTTGTGGTTTGGGGTGACATTAAGTCCAGATCTTGAGATAACAGCTATTCATCAGGACAGGTCAAAGTTCAGGGTCAGTTGGATGATGATAGACATTAGTATTTTGGTTTTGCTGGTATTGAACCTTACAAGCCAGTTTTTCCCCATTGAGCCACCAAAGCTAGATCAGCCGCGAGATCAGCTGCCAGGTTGTGGTCATCTTGGTTTTGGGATGGTGACCTGTTGAATCATCTGTGTAGATATTCACGAAAGATCAGAGTAAGCTCTTAGACAGATCGTTAATATCAAACAGAGTGTTTTGAGAAATACCGGTATCGATCTCATGGGCTTCAGATGACTGACCATTAACAACGAAATGTATGGACCTACCTGTTAGGAAGGGCTTAATAATTAAGACAACTCTTCCAGAAATTCTATAGCTAGAGTGATTATGTAACAGCCCTCTAAGCCATATCTTACCAAAGAACTTTGATATATCTAAGGCGATCGTCCTCGTGATAAATTTAATGTCTAGTGCCCCACTGATTCTGTTAATAACGAGAGGACATCAACAGCGGATCTAGCAGAGCAAAATGGTTGTCGCTTTGGAGGTTGACTAGCTTTTTCTTTCATCTTAATTCCAGTTACTCTTCAATGCAATTACATTCTACAGCCGTTAGCAAACAGTATTGATCGATTGCTGATTTCTTTTATCTTTTCTTTTTTAGGGTTTATTAACCTTTTGTGAGTTATTTAAAGTCGAAACATAATTGAATTTTGAGATTCTATTTTTGCAACTGAATATCGTATGAATATTTTTTTAGAATAACAATGATTCATCCAGATGCAAATCCTAGTATTTAACCGCCATATTTCTCAAGGGTAATTGCGTGTAAATGACTGTAACGAATTCGACGCATTAGATCTCGTCTCTTCAATGTCTAATCCCGAGCCACTAACCATTACGCCATCTGCATATTCACACAAACGCTTTAGCATAATCTATAAAACACAAGTACACAATAGTCTCCTGATAAACATCGTCAGATCTGTTGATAAAATAGCAGACAAAAAAAAAGCATATCTGTCTATATTTCTCAGATGAGATATTGTAACTATTTATAATATTTACATTGTTCGGACTGTTGTCCTAATCTTTATTGTCACATTCAAAATGTTTCGGCTGTTCTGCCCCCCCCACACACACACCCCAGCCCTCTTCAGCTTATATTTGTTTGAATTTCTGGTTCGATTCGAGATTAAAACATATTACCTGAAGAAGGCCATAGGGTACAATGGCCGAAACGTTGTGAATGTAAATATTATAAATAAAAAGTAAACTTTTATTATTGATTCATATAAATTATGCGTCGATAAAATTACTTCGAGCCTGAATTCAAAATTTACTTTATAAAATTAATTATAATTTAATTCTAATTTTTGATTTAAAGAAGTCTGTTACCTGATATTTACAATTCATAGATTTTTTTTTTTAAATTTTGATTTTCATTTCTTTTTAATATACCATTTGGGAAATAAACAAGATAGAAAATGTATCTAAAAATAATTTAGTTGATAAGCTATTTCTTCCTATTCATTCAAGATAGATTATTTCATGCTGGAGAGTATGCAGACGGTTTTGTCGTCGCTTTGCGTTGCAAGAGGTCAGGAGATGGTGAGTGTTAACTGCGTCTGCTTAATCAATACACGTCAGGGCCAAATGTGCGGAAATATATTTCATCTCCTCCAATGTTCTTACGTTGAAAATACCGTAGTGTTGAAAATGAATGCGAGACTATATCAACTTAAATCAAATCTTAAAAGAAAATAATTAAATGAATGCTAAATAGTTAATATCTGGATTTTATTTTATTTTTTATTATTCGTAAAAGCAATACAGAGAAATGGGATATTCTGAAAAATGTTCGCATGACAGAGCAACTCAAAAGAAAAAAATGGTGCTAGCGATGTGTTGAAGATCAAGTTTTTTATTAAGCCGATATATACTATCTTAACAATCTTAACCTTTAGGGGAAAAAAAATTGGTCGTAAACTTGAGACACTTACGAATTCCTTTTGATGAATGAAGGCGAATAGTATATTATGGTTTCTTCAGTAAGTTAGTTGGAACAAATACGCTGTTTAAGAACCTTTCCAGAAGACGATTTTTTCTCATAATATATATATATATATAGGAAAATAAAATCCGTGGGTAAGTAACCCAAATAAATCCTATTAAGATAAAACATTAAAATTGATCCACAAAAGAGACCTCAATATAATTTTTATTTATTAGCCCATACAGATAGCCATTTCGTCCTCGCCAATAAAATTTCCTGGACTTGTGAATGCAAATATATTTGTTAAAAAAAAGATTTCCGATAGACTCATTGAAGGTATTCCTGGTGGCCCATGCCTTAAAGAAATACACAAAACTGTACTTACAAGTACAACTCACATATGACAAAGAGCTTTGTCTATTCAAATTGTGTTCTTCTTTTTTTTTTACAAAAATGATCAGTGGAAAAGGTCTCTGGTTGGGACCCAGAACCAAAAGTGTATACAACAGAAATCAAAGGAAATAATAATAAAATAAAATAAATGAATAATCTCGTAGTAGTGAGAGAAAAGCGAAAACGATCCAAGAGTTAGATTATATATATATATATATATATATATATATATATATATATATATATATATATATATATGAGACTATTTTTAACATTTTTAATTTTGACATGTTTTATCGATGAAAAATTTTATTTCACAAGAACAAAATCAACATTAGCAAGACAATTGTGAAATAAAAATATTTTTTCTAGAGACGTCATTTCATCAGCGTAACAAGTCAAAGTACAAATTTTCTAAACTATCTTAAATATTTGCTATTATCATCCAACATATATATATATATATATATATATATATATATATATATATAATGCCAACTGATATATAAAAAAAAAAATGACTTACGCCCTAAAAACTTTAAAAAATTAAAATATAATAATTCAAAGTACTCAGTGCATATATGACTTTTTATTTTATTTTTTTATTTTACAGTAAGGTTTACTCTTTACAAGGCCCGGGGCCACTCGAGGTAGAGAGTTACAAGAAGGGGTAGCTTATATGGATAGGAGAGGAAGATAACTCTAGACTTGAACAGGTTAAGATATCCTCAAGGGAGTCTGTTCCACAGAACAGCGGTTTGCGGGGAGAAGCTGTTTGTGGAACTTACTTCACGCCGATGGAATACGGAGGGAATATGTGTGGTTTGGTATGTGTGGCGTGGTATGGCGGGTTCTAACCGTGAAGGAAGAATCCTGGTGAAACCAGGAGATGTAGTTCGTCCGAGCACTTTCCATGGTAGTAGCGATAGAGCAGCGGGGTTCTCACCACATCTCGTCTATGAGAGAGAGAGAGAGAAAGGTTAGAGTGTGGAAAATAATTCTTCTTCCGCAAGGACTCAGAGGCGCTTTTGAACTTTTTGAAGACTAGAAAATGAGATCTGGGAACCTCCTGCCCAAATTTGGCAACAGTACTTCATTTTAGACCCGATCTGGCTCTTATAGGAGAGTACCTGACACCTCATGCTATCGTCTTTAGAGGACAGCATGAGGAGTCAGGTACTTACTAGAGCGGTACAAGTAACCGATCATTTTACCTGCATATTTCGGGATGGATCGTATATAGGAATTCCACTTTTGGTGTATCGTTTTATTTTTTTAAAACAGCCTTTGGTATGGGCTGATAACATTTTTTACTTGGATGAACCCAAGTCGTTTGCACGACGATAATTGCTATTTTTCTAATGTTTGTTATTTTATTTATTTATTCGCGGGTGAGTATGTTGACGCTATGCCTATGATATGGCAGACCTTCATTTGCATATTTACAACTCAAATCAGATCTTATTTCTTCGATAGGGTGATCAACTTGGTCGTCAAAATGCCAAAATATTTTATTCATTTTTTCTAAGACAAGCTCTCGCAATGACTGATAGTATTTCTTTAAATGGTCGAACTTAAGTCGTTTGCACGATCATTATCGCAATTTTCCTCAAATCGCGAGTATTTTCCTTGGCATTCTCGCAGGTCTGCGATAATCTGGACAGTGTCAATTCTTCCTCAAATTTCTATCTCGGTTGTCTTTGACAACGTTACAAAAACAATTCATCGATGAGAAGTTCCATTCGAGCAGCTTCTTCCCGTGAACCACTACTCTGTGGAATCGACTCCCAATAGAATGTTTCCCTGACCACTACGCTCTTAACCTATCCAAGCCAAAGATTAATCGTTATCTCCTTCACTTATATACACAAATTACCTCCTAACGTAACTCTCTATCTCAGCTACGTCTACGATTTGGTAAGTCCTGTTTTCTTTATTTACGATTATCACATTCGGACTTTTGATTTTGGAGGGTTTGGGTTTTCGAGTGCTAACTGTACGGTCTTCCATATAATATCCTTATATCTTTCATACTGTCCATTCCCTTGAGGGTTGTATGGGGTAGTCCGACTTACGGCCACTCCCTGTACTAATAGGAATTTTCTTAGTTGGTCGGACATAAAAAGGTCCCGCGATTTGTATTAATATATGCTAACGCTCCGAATATTGAGAACATTGAGCAAAGACAGCGTATGACCGCTGTTGCGCTTACAACTGAACAGGGAAAGACATAAAGGGTATTGCGGTTATTCGTCAACAACAGTTAGTAGGTAGTTGTTTCGAGATTTAGATGGAAGAGGACCCTTAAAGCCCACTCCCAGTGTCTCAAATGGCTGTGTAGTTTTATTAGGTCCCCGGTTCGGATTTGTAGAACCTTGGTTTTATTCGAGCGCAAATCTGACAACCGTTTGTTATTCGTTTCACGTCAACTGAAAAAGGCAAATTCCGTTTCATTATGAAGTTTTTGTAGATCTTTGGTGCCATTTATTGATCCACACATTCTTGACAGCGCATCCACCGTTGCATTTTCCTTTCCCGACCGATAGAAAACGTCAAATAGGAAAGCTCTCTTTTCGCTATCTTTCCATTTTTTTTAAATTTTGCTTGACGTCTTGGGATGAAGCATACAAGAGACTGACTTTTGGTCAGTGATTAATTTAAAGCAGTGACCAATTAAGTAAGCCGCGCTAATAAAATTGCCTGAGCTTCCTGTATCGACTAGAACATTCATTTCTACCCAGTTTATTTTTACCGTTTGAAAGATATTTAAGGTTTGCAGTCGATACGATACTAGTCGCAAGAGGAACATTCGAACCAGATGAAAAAAAAACTTTATTGACAAACCTTAAAGAAATGTCCCTTCTTCCCGCACTTGTGACATTTAATTTCCCTGGCTGGGCAACATGACCGGGGGTGTAGTTTGAAACTAGAAAAATAAAATTTTCGTCTGGCTGCAGTACTATCAGTGTATATAGTGTCTTCCTGAGAGAGAATATTTTGAACTGGCGGAGTGGGGAGCAGCAACGAGGAAGTCTGTCGCAGAGGACTTTTTTCCTGTTTGTGCCGTTTGAACTGGTGGACTACTAAGAGTGTGAGTAATTAGTGCAACCTCTGAAACACTTGTTTGTAGGTATGAACAAGATTGCTTTTCTGCCATCTCAAAGGTAAATTCCTGTTCGCGAACAGTAGCTACATCTAGTTGTTTATTTTCCAGCAATCTTTGACGGATATGGTTCGATTCTAATCCATTTTTAAAGGAGTCTCTGATAAATTCGTCCTTTGCCTGATCTGCTGTCATCGCTTGAAAATCGCAGTCTCGGCTTAATATTTTTAAGCACTGAAGATACTGTTCTAATCCCAATTCAGTAGATTGGCTGGTAGTCGCTAATACATGCCGGACAAAGATTATATTTCGTCTCTTTACAAAAATTCCATCCAAAACGTCTATGGCTCTCTGTTAAGTATTGCAGTGAGAAATATTGGTATATACAGATATGGAAACATGGTGCATTAGCAGGTTAAGTCTATCCGTATCAGTAATAGGATTGGATGAACTGTTTTCCAATGCAAGCAAGAATCCTTCGAATAATCGTTTCCAATATTGCCAGACGTCAGTAGAAGACTGATCTGCAGAGTCTAAGTCAAGACTTTCTGGTTTAAGGTATTTATTTGTCTATAATTACGTTCAATAAATTGTAATGAAAACTTGGAGTCTAGATCGAATGCGCTTTCGAATTTTTGTACTTCATTTTCTATCAAAAACGTTTCTCAGATAAGTTGATAGAGTATCCAGAAATAGATAATAACTCCTTTTAACCACACCCTACAAATTTGGAGGTCTAAGGGAAAAGACGTAAAGGAATTCGCAAGCCTATGGAAAATTTTCTTTGGACTAATGAAAACCTTGCCTTTACAGAGATTGAACGGCGAACTGAGAAGAAGATAGAAATAATTTCGTGAGCGTATGTGAAATTGTTTTAGAGCCAATAAAAAGTTTGGCTTCACATAAATTAGCTGTTGATTCAGGAATAAGAAAGAAAATAAAGTATGGAGGCTATGCGAAATTTCTTTTGATATAAAATGAGGAGAAAAATTATGTTAAGAGAATGTTTGAAATCATGCAAAATGATTTGTTTCAGTTCCCAGTGTAAAATTATTCGCCAATTATATTATCTGCCGTTAACCAAGCAAACGTTTTTTCAAAGAATTTTCTTTCAACAATCCAAGAAAGCTAAGTATTTCAATCTCTCTTCGTTTACTTTTGAAAGTATGCAACTATATATCCTTTCGGTAAGCAACAAACTCTCTTACCTTTGTTTTAAACATTTTTAGAATATTATTTTGTGTCAGATCATTTATCTATTCTATGAACATTTCCTCTTCAGGACAATTCGTTAAGACAACGGACTTTTAAAATTTCTGATTTATTTTCCTGAAACGACCTACTGACACAGCTTCAAGCGTGTAAATTCGTAAATTAATCCCTTATCTTCCTTTGTTAAAATTACCTGTGTATTTCTTCGTCATTACTCCCCATCCCCATTAATCATCTTGGCATAGATAAATCAACTGTCCATTTCGACCCCTAACCATATGATACAATAAATCTCAAATTCAAGAGAACTGTATTATAGAAAAATAAAGTTGCATATGTACTACATATGTCTGATATTTATGAAGTTTTATATAGTCTAGTAGAAAGTCATAGCCATGGAACAACCAGTTAGAAAAAATAATTTGCCAAACATGTACAATAACCATCATTGTATAACAAGCAAATGTAAATGTGTCCGGTGTACCAGGCCTGTATCTACGTTGGATTTAAGGGACACAAAGCTTTTATCAAGAGGGTGCAATTTCAATGTTTTGTCCAAATAAAAATAATTATTTATGTAGGTAACTAAATGGGGCGTGTCTCTTGATCAGTGTTTTATACTTAATTTTGCGTGTCTTTTTCATTAATTTAATTTTATTTTATATCGTCCTGGAGTGATTTCTTTTCTATTTTTCGCCGCCGGCAGGAAATGTCAGTACACTAATCCGAGTTTTATAGTAAAAAAAAACAAACTAGTATTTGAATATATGAAACAATTTGAAAGTTGTTTTTTTTTGTTTTTTTTTAGTATTTTCTTCAACAGTTTAAGCTACTCATAAGCAAGAGGAAACACCTGCTACATTCCCTCTGGCATATCAGGTGATTCCCTCTGGTATATCATTCAAAATCATACTTTAAAAAATGTGTTAAAGCTCGAGTGGGTGCATGTGATATCTCATTACAAGATCAGGTTTGGCTAAAACATTGTTTGGTATTGTTACCACAGTATAGTATACAATGAATTCCATCAAGCTTTTACATTATCTTTTTTTTTTTTTTTCAGTCATAAATCATTTTACTACTATTTCAAATAACGTTATAGCGAGTTTTGATTTAGATATTTGAATAATTCTTTAGCTTACGTTTTCCTTAACTAAAAGATTGTCAGCCTACCTTGTCATAGGACACTAGTTATTTACTTAGCTTACTTTGGGAATTAGTGATAATCGAAAGCGCTGGTAAACAAGCTTGCTAGCCATTACCCGAGGTCAAAGTGTTCCACTGATTTCTTGATTATTATTTTCTAAGTTTAGCTTTGTCACAAGTACGAGGCACCCAGTGAGTATCGAACTCAATACTTAATGTTCAACCAGATAAGCTTGCTAACCCTTAACCAACTCCAAAATGTCATATTGATCTCAGCTATAATTTAGTTTAGCTTAGTTTTGGCACAAGGTCACAAGTCTAGGGTACTCACTGAGACTCTAACTCATTACTCATTCATAATGGTCAACCAGAGAAGCTTGCTAACTATTACTCCTACGGAAAGATTCCATAGGAAACTGGTATATCCATGCTATCACAATTGACGGTATTCAAGATCTTTATCCAATTATTATTGTTTGACTTTACACTGCAAGATTTCTGAAACATCTTTAAACACTCCACCAGTTTTGCCACTGCAAGGGAGATAACTCTGCTCCAGTTAAATAGTACCGATATTACAGGAAACACGGAAAGTACTTAGTGGCAGATTATGATCGAATACTATCAACAATTCGTGAGAATAGTTCCTTAACCTTTTCAGTAAGAAGAGTATATTTGTTTTGTTAATGATCATATTTTTGTCCGGTAAAGAGTCTTTCTTTTTGCTTAACAATATTTTGGAACAACTCGACGTGGTTAATTCAAAGACAAATTCCTTGGACGGTATCATCTGCCTTCTTAATTCCTGTTCTTTTATCCGTTCTCTTTCCTTAATGTATTTTCTCTCATATTCTCTCACACTCAGTAACTTCTTGCTTCTTAGTGGCTTTAATGCTCTGCTTGTGTTGGAATTATGAAAAAAGTGCATCCAAATGCAATCAGGTTGCTGTAAATATCGATAGCTAGTTTCCTTGTTTGTGATTTACACATTTAGCTTCCTCACATGGAATGGCAGGGCCAAATTCAACTTATGGTCTCCATCGATGGCGTCGCCTTCGACTTAAACAATCCTCTCACGTTCACTTCTATTCTCGTTTTATGATTCAAATGCCACATTGGTAAACACTGTGAACGAATACGACAATGTGAAATAATCAGTAAACTAAGTACCTCCACTTTTTCGATAAAAAAAGAATAGCATGAAAAGGCCCCAAACTTAATATAAACTAAGTTTTACCGTCAAAATATTTATGACATTATTAAGAGGAAAAACCAAAGTATTTTTTAATTATTTTTTTAAAAATTTGCTCCTTTCTATCACGTTCGAAATTTAAGTTAAAAATCTTGTTTTTATGTGTCAACGGTGTAACATTTTTGCATGTGTTTTCTGGTAATTTTGAAAGTCTTGCAAAAATCAAATAATTGTCGATTTTAATGAAACTTTCAGAAACTATTCAGAAATGAATTAATTTATTTTTGAAATTATTATTTTTAGAAAATCTTTGTAAAAAATATTTTTTGAATTTATTAAACCCCACTTACTTAATTTCATAAAATTCTCTAGAATTTAAAATCGTCAACGAAACGTTTTTATTAGTTAAAATCAACACTCCTTGGAGAATATAAATCATCATTTTTTTTCAAACTTTTACCAAACTCCCTAAAATCTGCTTCAAATCGTAAAATAAAAACTGCATAAAACTTATCTAATTATTTAATTAGATAAGCTTTTAATTGCTTTTATAAATATATATATATATATTAAGGACATTATAGTCTGAAGAAAAAATTTTGATGAATAATGAATTTTTACAAGAATTGTTTGCATTTTCTTTTTAATTCACAAAGTTTCAAAAATGTTTTAAAGATTCTTTCCAAACATCGTCAAAGTTAGTTTATGAAATTATTAAATGAAGACTATATTTGCTAAGTGTGTGCATGTAAATGATCTTTTTTTTTAAGTATGGTGTTTCATGCACGACATTATCGTTAAAAGGTAACGTTTTCAAGGGATCTTCCCCTTACGTATAATCATTACATTACGGCTGTGGGCAATTGTTTCATTTAACACTCCGAGAGAAAAACGGCCCTTTCCACGGCCACAAAATATTCTAAAATAGTCTTATAACTGTTATACATGGTAGCAATTTATTTTTTCATATAATATTGTTTGGAGTATTGGATTATGCTTAAATAAAATAAGAGTACAATTACCTAACTAATAATAAAATTTAAGTACTTTAAAAAATTAATAAATAGAATATAACAATTACTAATAAAGAATAAAATGAAATCATAAGATCTTAAAAATATAAAATAATAATAAATAAATTAAGAAATTTTTTATAGTATTTTAAATTTTATTATATTTTCAGAAAGAATCTTCAAACGTAAAGAACCTAAAAAATTCAATAAAATATGAGATAATTGCTTAAAATATTTTGTTAATTTTTTAAATTTACCTGGTAGTTAAAAAAAAGCAAAAACAAATTGTTTTTACTTAGAATTCGTAAATTTATGTCAATTCTAGTTCACCATATTTAACCTAGCAACACCTTAGGCTGTCAATACATCGATGGAGACGTGAGAATTAGAAGACCCTGTGGTTAAGAAATGCTTGTCTACAACATTTTATGCTATAAATAAGTAATATTTATTTCAGAACAGATTAATTTAACTTTACATTTGCTAATTTTCTGTAAATAACGTTTCAGGTATATATTTTTTTATTTTTGCAAGATTTTTCAAACTGCGAATTGACTTTTGTTTACAACTATGTCAATATGGCCGTTTCGATTGTTTTTGCTGGAAAAAAAAATGAATCGACTAAAAATTATTCTAATTTCTATTTGAAATACACCACATTATTTTGCTTTCTGGTATTAGAAAATTTAATCGTTTTGCTTTCAGTTAAAGCTAAAGTGAAAGCTTCAAGAAAGATTTTTTATGAATATTCATTTAAACCGTACGTATACCGAATTATTGGAGGTACCTACAATAAACAGATGGCTTTCATGTCCGAATGTGGTTCGTGGATTATCCAAATCTTTTCTTGATAAACAAGGATAGACGCTGTCTGACTAAACAGGAGAAGAGAAGACGAGCTGAATATTGTCGTTTTAGTCGTACTTTGGATCGTTCTGTCATATAAATCAATTCTTTTCTTTAAAAAAAGTTTCAAAATAGGTCAGATATAACAGACGGGTGGAAAATAAAACTATAATGAAGAGTATTTGCGGTAATGATCTTATACCCAAAATAGGTTTCTTGTTTTTTTCATTTTTTATTTTCATATTACTCCAGTTTTTTTGTCATTTTTTTCTGTTCGCTTTAAAAGCATTATTTTCCAGAAATAATTTGATTGAAGTCTACTTCATTATTAATGAATGTTTAATTTCTCTTAATTAGATTTGATTAAATCACGATTTTTAATGATAAAAATAACCTACAAGCACTTGAATATATATTGCCTGTTTTATTAAATTGCCAGGCCATCACAAACTTTACATGTGGTTTCCTTCTGTTTTTTCTATAAATATTTTCTTGGCAATTGAACTCTCCTTGGTATCTCGACTGTATAAATTTAAGTATACTATCAGATTAGCAACTAGGTCTCATAGTTTTACTGTTGAAATAGGCTTAACCGTGAGTTATATTCTAATACTTTCTTTTCTTGCACTTCTCGCATGTGGAAATCATTTCTTGTTACTTGCTTCCCTCTGCTACCTACGATCTTCAGTAAATTAGATGCAACGTTTATCGCTATCTTCTGTCTTCCTGAATCCTTTTATTGTCCTTTCTCCTCACTAAATCTTCTTTTTCTCTTTCACTCTCTTGCATCTTAGTGGCTTTATTGCCTTGCTTGGAATGAAAGTATTTAAAAGAAAAAAACATTCGTAAACATCGTTCTTATCGCTGGTCGATTTTCTCTCCCCCGTTCAACGACTTAATAGAAAAATCCTCATTTATTTCAGAAATCTGTCTCGTATAACAAAAAGAGATATCCAAATCAAGTCTTCTGTGTGCAGTGTGCCCTTAGGACTTACAACTTGGCTCTGTACAACTTTCTATCTTTCGTAACTCTTACTAATCTTTATCTTTTCGTTATCCCTCCAAATCCTTAATTTGTCATCCAACAAATAACTTATAAGTTACTTGCTGCTTTCCCCTGTCCCCTCACGCCTTCAGTATGTCCCATGAGTGTCAATTTTACCAGGCCCTCTTTCCTCATTACGTGACCTAGAAATTTCAACTCTCTTTCTGATTTTAAATGAAAGTATCCTTTTTGTTTCCATTTTCCTTAGAACTTCCTCGTTACTAACATGTTCAGTCCATGGGATTTTCAGCATCTTTCGGTCGGACCATATTTCAGTTGCCTCAAATCTCTTCTTTATTTATGAGGAGACTGTCCAAGTTTTCCTGCCATATAGGAGGGCCGATAATACATAAGAGTCCAACAGTCTCTGGCAGTTTCTTAATACTTTGCCTAGCTTTTGGAATGCATCTATATAGTATATAGTACTATATAACACGCACGCATTAAAACTTAATGTACGCACAAAACTGTAATATAAAATTAAACTCTATATGTTCTTCAATGCGTATTTGACACGTGAGGCAAATTTTTGAGATTTATATAGCAAATTCAAAGTGACATCCAAAACTTAATTTGGACGGAGTTCCACAATATCTATCAGAATAATCATTATTTTAATTTTTATTTTTTCATATCCCTATCATTTAAGCATTCCACATCACGAATAATCTGAAAGTAATTATGAAATCTTATAAAAGTTAATAGGGAAGATCTAGTTTTCCATGTAAATTAATTATACATTGATAACCATGAAAACAAATATTCTCATGCGACGGGTTATTCTTAAAATGTAATTTTTTCAAATTCGTAATCTGAAGTTATATAAGCAAACCTTATTTAGATTTTTTTTAAATGCATTATATGCATTTGCGGATAACTTACAATGAATTTACATAGCAAACTGAACCCCCATTAATTTTTATTAAATTTTTATAGTTTTATTTTTTCCTCTTTTTCTCAGATACTCGTTATATGGAGTACTTAACATATAACAATTATGAAAAAATATTTTGAAAAGTGATTATCTCTGGTCGTACAAGACCAGCCAAATCTTTTTCCCGTTTTATTCAAAGTAGTCCTCACTATTATGTACAATATATTGTGTATATAGCAACCTCACAAAGAATACTACTCACAAAGTCTGCACAAGATTCACTTCATATTTTTGTTCATAGCCCTCCACCTAACATAGTCAAACAGCATGAATAGATCCGATTTTAAGAAAAATAAAAGTTGTCTGATGATCGCAAAAGCTTGAAACCCAGGGTCACAAACTCATATCCATACAAACGAATATGTTAGTTCTATCAATGCTAATGAGAGCTTTCCAATAACTATTGCGTAATATATATATATATATATATATATATATATATATATATATATATATTAATTCAAAAACCATGCAGGCAGTAACTGGCCACAACTATAACTTTCATGCGTTTGCACGCAATCTTCAGGTAGCCTAGATTTATTCTATAGAAAAATACAATTTTGGCACAAGGCCTCAAGGTCGTCAGTTACTATTCTATGCCTAGCTAATCCGATTCATGATCCATTCACTCGTTAC
>CAHIKZ030001768.1:387500-442500 GCA_903632075.3 Acanthosepion pharaonis | reverse complement strand
GCATGAGTAAAATGCCGTGTAACAAACCAAAAAGATGCCATAGCGAAAATGTGTATAATTTTTGATTTACCATCTTCATATATATATATATATATA
Organism: Acanthosepion pharaonis; assembly: GCA_903632075.3. Lineage (NCBI taxonomy): Eukaryota > Metazoa > Mollusca > Cephalopoda > Sepiida > Sepiidae > Acanthosepion > Acanthosepion pharaonis. The sequence continues at coordinate 442,404 of CAHIKZ030001768.1, read as the reverse complement.
TATATATATATATATATATATATATATATATATATATATATATGAGTTCTGTCGGCTTACTGAACAACGAATAGCTACCAAACAGGCTGTAAGGATGAGTTCCTCCGTCACACTTAACAAAACCCGATGTTATCAGCGCATTTGTTTTATCGTCATTCATAGCTTGCGCCACGCCGTACTTTCAGCATCAGACAACCTTGATCCAATGACCAGAAACCAGTCAAGATTGTCTACCACACACGATTCTAATAGTCTGACGGTCAAATCATGCAGAAGGCACCGGTCCTATTTTGAACACCGATGTTAAGCAGAATAGAACCTGTTCAGTATTTAGATAGGTTTCCACTTAGGAACACCCGTTAATGAAAACAATGACACAGATCGAAGCATGATATGATTCGGTCATTAGCGACTCTGCCAGTGTCTTACAATTATATATAAAAATACAGCTGAGGACAGAATTATTAGCCCCACTGAATATTTTCATATTTTCTAAGGAAATGCGAATATTTGCAAGTACTTACTGAATTTACCATAAATAGTTCATTCCATATTTACTTCTGAATAATTTATGAATTTTAGAATTTTCGATCTATTATAACCATAGTTAGAGATATTTCTAAAACATTAGTGCAATCCCAAATTATTCACCCACCCCACCCCACTTAGAGAAACTATGAAAGAAATAATATTGCTCTATGGCAACTTTGATGTTTTTTTCATAATTTTACATTTAATACAAATACCCTTTGAAAATAAAATAGTATTGACCTTATTCTATAACCTTCTAAAAGGTAATGAATATGTGAGTGCAACGTACCGTAATAACTTATTCGGTCTGCAACCATCGCAAAAACACGAAGCTCCAAATGAAGAGAGGTGATGTGTAGAAACAAGATAATGGATATATAACACTTTCCAAAAGTTTAAATGTTCCTAGGTCAACAATTCATACCATTATCAAGAAATACGAGACTGATTGTATTGAGAATAAATTAAGTACTGATAGAATGGAAAGGAAAATTGTTAGAGATGTCTCGGAGAATCCTCACTTAATGACAAGGACATTGTCAAAGTAAAGACATCAGGACTGAATGTATCGCCAAAGACAATTACTAAATGCTGTCACCGAGCAGGACTTCGAGTTTGTCACGTAAGGAAATCTTCCTTGCTTAAGGTTAAACACCTAAAATATAGAGTAGCTTATGTTAATCCATCAAGAACATGGGAGTAAATACTGGAACCAACTAGAATCAAGGGACATGTCACAGTGGATAAAGGCGTTGGTTAGTGACAGGACCCAAAGAGTGTGAGTTCAATACCCGGTTAAGGCAGTGGAGAACTTTCAGAGGGAAATTAACAGGAGATAACTGATAACTGACATCCATCAAACATGGCACGTGGAACTAGAACAGTCTACCCCAGTGAGCGAAATAAAGGGTTCAGTTCGACATTCCAACCACCTGAAGAAGGCCGGAGCGTACAACGCCCGAAATGTTGTGATAACTATGGCGACAAAGATGAGGACAATAGTCTAAATAATGTACATAATGCCTCATCTCATAAATATAGACAGACTAGAATTATTTTGTCACGTGAGATATCTTTATGAACGGAGGAAAGTGAATGAAACACATAAACCAAAAAATACCCTCCCTACAATTAAACATGGTGGTGGGAACATTCTTCTCTGGGGATTTTTTTTCTGTTTCTGAACCAGGAGAACTAGTAAGAGTACAGGGTATCATGGATAAAGAGCAGTATTTGGCTATTCTTAAAAAGTAATATAAAACAAAGTGCACGAAAGCTGTATTTGTGACGTCACTGAACGTTCGAACATGACAATGATCCGAAACACACGGCACGAATTGTTACAAAATACTTAGAAGACAGTAATATAAAAGTACTGTCGTGCCCCACACAAAGTCATGTCCTAAGATTCCATTGAAAATTTATGGGCATATTTGAAGAAAGAAGTAAGAGAAAGAAGTCCTTCAAATTTGGAGGAACTAGAAGCTATTCCCAAGGAAGAATGTAGCAAAATATCTATCAGGGTGTAGTGATCTTGTAAGGAACCATCAAAATGATTAAAGGCAATAATCAAGAATAAAGATTACACAAATGATTATTGAGTCAAGAGTGATAATAATTTTGTCCTATGTTAAATGTTTTTTCTGGTGTTTTATTTTGTTGTATTGTTGTTTGACAATAAAAAAAAATGTTGTGGGCATCACTGCACATTCTTTCAAATCCATGAGTTAATCATTTCTCAAAAAAAATGGACATGAAGTTTCCATGAAAATTTGCGATATTTTTTGTATTTATCCAAGATGGGTGAATAATTTTTCCCACTATATATATATATATATATATATATATATATATATATATAATATGAGATAACTTCTTGATAATATAGACCTGTCGAGGTGATCCAAGCGCACAGCACCTTTGGAAAGCGTGGCTAAATCGGTAAAGGCACGTCAAGCTAAATGACAATTCCGTATAGGATACAGGTTCGAATCCTGTCGGAGGACGAATATTTTCAGGCTTTTTACTTAAATATTTGTATCTATAAAAAGAATGTTAAACATAAAAATGTATTTATATATATTGTGTTTACATTTCTCTAACACGCTTCCCAGAATTAATGTTATTTTTAAAAAAGCCAAGGCCAGCCATCCCATCAAATGTGTAACAATGTATAAAATTATTATCAAATGCTATTTTGCTGTTATTTATTTTATGACATTGTTGCGGAATGAAAAGAATTATCGTTCTCTGTTTTCTGCGTATTTGTCTAGCAAACAATATTTGGCAGACTTATGCGAATCCTGGTAAAAAAAAAGGCATGGAATTTAAACAACAATCAATAAATGCATTAACAAAACAAGTTACAGAAAAGTAAAGAAAAAAAACGAACTTCATCGTTGAATTTAGTGATAGTTCAACACCATCTTCAGTTGATGTCTCTGAAGTACTTACATGCCGCTTGTATTATTGGGGAAAAAAAAAAGCGCGTGCCTTTGCTCACAAATTAAAAGGTTAAAAAGAAATTTTCAAAAATCGCGCAGCCTGTGATATAGTCAGGGGCGGTAAATCAACAACATTCACTCATTTTATAACATATTCACCAGAAGGAATACACCAACTCAGTCCAGTAGGACGAAAGGGTACGAACTCGGGTGCGTGGGGTGGAGATTTGAAAACCCTTGCTTTAAGGTAATAAAATTAAAATTTTAATTAATAATGAAAGAAAAATAATTAGAACTTCAATGTTCAATTGACTAGTTAAAGTATAATAGGGGAAAAAGAGCGAAATATGGGCTAATATATTATTTTTCCTGAAACATCTATAGTTACGGTCATAGTGCATAAAGAAGAAGTCATTCTAAAAATGGAAACAGCATTAAATTTTTAGGTGTAAGCTAAAAATAAAAATGTGCTTCAGCTGATGACGTGTTACCACAGACAGCATATAAAATTTTATTACGTTTTTAAAATTGGGTAAATTTGTAAATTTTTTTTTTAAATCCATGTAAATTAGTTGACATACTTAGATAGTTAGATATCATACGCGGATTTCAATATCCACGATATTCTTAGAACCCATCTAAGTCAATGGAAGTATGTGCACATAGTGTCATGATTAACGGCTCTGAGCAGAAAATCGGCTAGACGAGTTCGAACTCCGATCGTGTTCATTGCCTTCACTTTCACGCTTAGGAAAAGAATGAATCCATCTCTTCTAGCCCATCACAGATATGGGCTAATAATGTCCGCTGGCAATGTTGTCGGGCTTATGATCTCGACCGCAGTTGACTCCTCATCCCAGAAATTCAGACAGAAAAAGAAGTGTGCTCAGAATATGGGGGTAGGTAAGGCAATGTAGAGGACAGCTGTTCATAATAAGAAATTGGATAGTCGAATTCTAGTCGAATTCGTTACATACACTTACGAGCAAATAACTTTGGGAAAGGTATGAATCTATCTCTTCCCTCAGCTATGGGCTAAATAACAGGATAATAATAGTCGTGGTTGGGAATTAGTCTAGTCTAAGAGAATGACAACTGTGAATTTAAACCAACCTAGAGAGGAATGGGTTCCATCAGGTTATTTTGCCTAAGACAAGCCACTGCTGCTATGCTGCATGTGGTGCGCCTGTGGGTATTGATGAAGACCACATTTCTTCGAACCTTGTGGATTGGCGCTACAGAGTCACGAACAAAGAAGTATACCAAATAAAAAAAAAACGGCATCATTTGAAGAGCAACAATTAAAATGGATATCACATGTTACTTGAAGAGAAAATAACAACATCATCAAGATGCTGATATTCCACAATACTTCAAAAGTAAAAGGTTTGGAAGGAAACCCCCGTCAATACTAGAAAGAGTGATAAGAGCTACTGAACTTGAGATACCTATTTTTCTGAAAAATTCTAAGAGAAAGATTTTATAAATTTCAAACGATAGTAGTACTGACTGGTCGGTCAATGAATGCCGAATTTTACCTTATAAGAAAACGGCAAATATTACCGTTAACATTACAACCCTAATAGGTTACAAGAATCGTGATCATGAAAGGAATCTAAAGGAGGTAATTCATTATGTCATTAATATCCATTACTAAATTAAGGACATTGATACGAGTTAGATTATCATGTATAAAAGTGTTTTTTATTGTTTTTTTTGTTTTTTTCTTCATTAGACTTATTGGTGTACGTACATTTAAAAATAGGTACGGCCAAGTTGAGAAACACTGACATAGACACTAGTATCTAGATTAGTATTTTTATTAGTGTTACTTTTGTATTTTCAGTCAATATGCTTCCTTTTACTGTACTGTATCTACCGCGGATAATGAAGTACACATGTAATCATATGAATTAAAATTTTGGTGTATTTGTTTAAGAAAACCTACGTTGATTTTGTGTTTGCCAGAAGTTATATATAAAGAGTGGGTGGAAGAAAGATATAAATTTATTATCGTGTAGAAAGAGGGAGAGATGGAAAAGGTGTGTGTTCGTCTCAAATTGGTGACCTAATTTAATCCGGATTGCGGGCATAAATGGTTACTTTTATACCTGCTTCACTCTCTCTCTCTCTCTCTTTCCACATCTCTCTCTCTCTCTCTCTCTCTCTCTCTCTCTCTCTCTGAGATTTCGTGCGTACTTATCTATATTTCAGCTTTCTTAAACAAACAATATTTTAAATATTTAAAAAAATGTTTGTGCCATATTTAAAAAAATATTTTCAAGTGAGTATGGCACATTAAAAATATATTTTTAATGTGACTTAAAAAATATTTTAAGGGAATAAGATTTAAAAATATGAGTTGTCTATACAGTAAGTATTTTTTTTAATTTCAACTTTCTTCAAACAGACAATATTTTAATGTTGAAATCAAGTTCAATGTTATATAACCAACGTCAGTCACGGGTAGTCTGTTCTAATATTAAACAGTGGTGCCACCGTGACTCGAGCCAGCAGGTGGCTGATAACACCTTGAAACAATATATACTCTCTCTCTCTCTCTTATAAAGAACACACACCATTCGAAAACATAAGTTTCACTAACGTACAACTGATCCGATAAAGGGAAGTGTAACATAGTGCCTATCATTCCGCGATACTGACACCGTATTACTAAGCTCTGCTAACACAATCATCTTTTTTCAGATGTCAGGTTTCAACTGCTTGTCTAGAACTGACCTTCTTAAGCACCATCACTACCTCCAAATCTCAAAATTTAGATAAACGAAAACTAAAAACAGTCAGGCAGTCAGAGTTTTCAAAAGTACATCAGAACAGCACTGCAAAAGTACACGGGAATTTTTGCTTGCTTCGAATATTTCCTTTCCTTTCCACCAAGCTTTTTATGGTTGGTCATAAACCTCGCGATAACATTAGTATAGTCACTTGATCTGACCCACTGTACGCTATCAAACAAGAGCAAACATTCATTTCAGCTTTTAGAAACTCGCGTTTCGACATCTGTACTACTCTCGTTATAAACAAATTCTTGTGAGAACATTTTGAAGTTTTACTATAGAAGTGTAGTATATATATATATATATATATATATATATATATATAAGATGTGTTTGGTAGTCCGTATGGATAATTCCAGGGAGGATATAATCCAAAGAGATCAATGTAAAAACTGAGCAAATATTAATTATATTAAGATACAGACAACTTTAAGTGTTCATTGTGATTATGATTTATTTCCTTAGAATCGAAATTCGATTCTAATTCCTCAGATCAATATTTTCATACAAATAAATGACAGACAAATATTCCAGGTATAAGAAGAATTCGGTATTTTTTATTTTTTATTTATGCACACATGTGTTTGAGGTGGTAAGTTTAAATTAATGGCAGGAGGGCTTGGTAAAAGGGGGAGTCGAATATATCAATCGAAAGGGAAAAGTTGATTGAGAGAGTGAAAGATAAAAGTCATTCAAACAAAATTAGGAAAAGAAAAAGAGATATGAAGAAAAGAGATAGATGTATTTACATCTATCTTAATAAAGAGACATAAAATAAAGACGGAGAGGTGTGGGTTTTGTTCGACATGCTGACCTCTTTATCAAGTATATCTGGCAGAACAGTGGTGGGGGAGCGTAGAAATAAGAGTTAAGAAAAAAGAGACAAAAAAGAGAAATATATAATGTGTGTATATATAGAAAGAGAGAGCGAAAGCTACTAGTCAGGGAAAAAAGGAAAACATACATGCGGTGACACAGACAAAGTATGTCTATGATCGAACTATGACTCTTTAACATTAAGATTTAAAAAAATTATAATAATAATAGCAACTCAAGGTTAAAAAAAAAAAAAAAAAAACAGAAACAAAGCTCCAATAGAAAAAATATTGTGTAAAGGTTTTTTTTATAAAAGATGTAAAGAATTTTTTTCTTTAAATTATAAAACAATATTGAGCTAACATGGAAAAATATACAATATTACATTAATTTAAACAAAGAATTAAATCGACTAAGGAAACAATTTTTTAAGAAATTAAAAAAAAAACATGTGGTACTATATTTGGAAAACTTATATATTTTCCATTAGTATAAAGAGAACGAACACAATTCCAACAACAGAAACATGTATATATATATCACATCAGTACACAATATAGATTCTACCGGTACGTACATATATCGCACAAACATATACATATATACATCATAGGTATATCCATAAAAACAACACATCTCTATATAACCAAAAATATACACACATCCAAGCAAGTGCATATACATACTTATAACTATACATCTACATACATCAAGAAAACTGTACGATTAAACCTACATAGTGACCAGATGTATTTTTCCATGTTATGTGCATTCATAATGGATCTTCCAAGCACGAGTCTCATGAAAATTTGGTGTAGTTGTGACTTTGAGTCAGTGTTTGTGTTTGCATTTGAAGATAATCTCATTGCAATGGTTTAGCAATTCCTCAGGTCTATTATATGAAAAAAATTATATTTAATTATGAAAATTTTCTCTTTAATGCACAGATCGCATCTGTCACTGAAATTTCTGGGAGTCCGAGCCCTGAATCAGATTTTATATTGCAATTGTGGAGTGAAACCGTGTTCAACAAGATCCCAATAATATTTAGACAGCGCTGTTTAAAGTTCCTTGTTGAAGGAATGGCGATAATTGTATGATTGAATGGCGATGTTTCCAATACACGCACACGCACACACACACACACACGCACACACACACACACACACATATATATATATATATATATATATATATATATATATATAAAAGTAATTCATCGAGTCTAGAGGAAACCTCAGCAGAATGCAGAAATCACTGGACGGCCGTTTTGTCCTATATTTGGGACTCCTCAGCAGTGCGCATCCACTACTGAGAATTGAAACCCGGACAGGTACATTGACAGTCAAACGTCATACCAAACTAACTAATTCCGTGGTGGAACTCATCCAAGTTCCTTTACCCATAGGATTGAGCCCCCTAGAGCCACGACTACTATCCCCAAGCCGCTCCATCCAGAGTATTAGAAGCCGGTTCAAGCAAGGATATACAAATAATAGAAATTAATAATTAAGGAGGATTGGAGATAATTAATTCATCGAGTCTAGAAGAAACCTCAACAGAATGCAGAAATATTATTTATTAATGAATATCAAACACTTAAAATCTCATAAGAAATAATTTTTATTTCATGAAAGCCTTAAAAAAGCTCTTTGCTTTTTGTGCGGATATATATATATATATATATATATGGATACTGTGTATGTATGTCTATGTACATGTGTATGTATATGTGCATGTATACGTACATATATATGTGTGTGTGTGTGTGTGCGTGTGTGTATGTGCATATATATATAGAGAGATTTGTGTGTGGGTGTATCTTTAAGTATATATGTGTAGATGTGTGTATGTATATATGTATATATGTGTGTGTTTGTACATATATATGTGTGTAGAGATTAAGTTGTGTATGCATGTGTGCATGTCTGGAGATGTTAGGAATAGATGTTGATGCATATATGTATATATATATATGAATTTTTCATGCGTACATGTAGGTATATATGTATATGCATGTAGATGGGTTGAAATGGAGAGGTAAAAAGGAATAATATATATATGGGTGCATGGGTATGTTATATATATGCACGTGTATGTATATATATATATATATATATGTGTATGTGTGTGTGTATATGTATGGTATGTATATGTATGTGTATCTATATATATATATATATGTATGTGTGTGTGTGTGTGTGTATGTGTGTATAAGTACCGATGATGTTAGACATAACTGAGTGGCTAAGTTTTATTATTACAAATATGGTGTATACATATTTTGGTATTGATGATAAATATGTATATATGTTGGTTGTACTTTATATATATATATATATATATATATATATATATATATATATATATATATATATATATATATATAAAGAGAAACAGACCACTTTAAGGCTCATTTTGTAATAATTTATTTCACCAGAGAATTTTATTTTTCTCTGGATCTTCAGACTTCACTTTCAAAAGGTGAAACGAAAAATGAATTTAATTTTTTTTCCTTTTTACCTCTCCATTTCAATTTAAAATTTACATTTTGACGGGCAGTATTAAGCTTATATAAGTTGACAGAGGGTGGTGAGGGATGGTATGAGATATATGATCGAGATTGGGAGGGAAGGGAAGTTTTAAAATGTATTTTTATATTTCTTTTTAATATAATAGTTAATATTGAAGAAAGAGTGGGTAAGTATCAGACATTGACCTATTTAATCGGTCAACTCAACGGAAATGATATGGGAAAAGGAAAATGAGAAAAAAGAAAAAAAGGGGAAAGTAAAGAGATAAGAGATGTACGTAGGGTTTTTGGAGGAAGAAGAGGGGTGGTATAGCTTTAGCAATTTAGATAAAAACAGATTTTAACGTGTAAACAACACAATAAATCCATAACATACATGATTAATAATAATTTCAGCTAGTACTATATATTCGCATATTACCATATATACATATATACACATATATATCATCTAAACACAAATTACACACACACACATATATATATATGTGTGTGTGTGTGTACGTATGTATGTATATGTGTTATATGGTTGTGTGAAAGCAGATATGGTTATATATCTGTAATTTGTGTTTAGATTGTATATATGTGTATATATGTATAAATGTATATATGTATGATGGTATATATGTGTATATATATATATATATAAATATATATATATATCGGAATATGCGAATATATAGTGCTAGCTGAAATTATTATTAACCATGTATGTTATGGATTTATTGTGTTGTTTACGTTTTTTGACTCATGGTATATTCATTATGACTATCATTGTTACAGTGTATATATTATAAATAGAAAGCTTCTCTAGAAAAAAAATCACCAAATTAGATACTACACGGTAATTTATATAAAAGGGTCTCATTTAAATATATATATAAGGGTCTCATTTAAATATAATTTCGGATACTTTTTTAACTAAACTCATAAACTTAATAGATATACACTATAGAGTTAATCTTGACCTTGGCTTAAAGTAAATTCATATCCTGTTTAAATCTTAATAAATACATCTAGGATATGAAATTCAAATCTCTTAGGTAATTTAATTTAAATTTCTTGGTTAATTATATTAAAAACTTATACTAATTTACGTTAAATTCTAACATTTTTCACTAATTTCAGAATTTTTAAAAATGTTCTTAACCAAACACTATTTTTTTAATATAATTTACAAATAATTTGTTGAATTGAATATATCTACATTGGAATCTTAGTCGTTGAGAAGGTCAGACAGGATTTTTTCCAATTCACATTGACTTAACAATATTTTCTTTCTCCCCCTTCCTTAAATGACATAATAATATTAATTCTGAAATCACTATATTAAATTAGGCCACCACAAACCTTTAACTTTGCGGATGAAATCCTAGAGCCTTAAATTAAATTAAATCCACCCCGACCCTTATATTGACCTTAAACTTGCATCTTTCTTTCTTTTCCCATATTGCTATCTTATTTAGAAAAATAGCAATATTTCTTGATTTTTTACATTTTTTGTGATTTTGTGTGTTTTTAAAGCTCCCATTAAATAAAAAATATTACCTATAAGATTTTAAGTGTTTGACATTCATTAATTAATAATAACTTTGCTCTGTCACGGTGAAATTGTTTTATTTAACGTTGTTATAACTAGAATAACCCTAAATCATTTTGAAAGAATGTTTTACGGACAGATGAAGCAAAAATTGAACTATTTCTACTCATTTTCAATTAGATCCTTTCATATTCACGGACAAGGTTTTTGGTGTCGTTATGATGGACGAGAGAAAATTGTCATGTTGATGCATATTATTTATTCCGAGTACTTTCGAGATAGTACAATGTCATCACCAGGGGGTTGTTTATTACAAATCAAATATTGTAGTGTTCATTATTTTCGAACACAAATTTGTTGTATCCGTCTGAAAGTTAAATTTCTTAATTGTGGAGTGAAAAATGCTGAGTCAGTACGTGATCGCTTAACGCCACTTCAGGGAAGGTAACTGAGTATGGTTGTAGAAAGTTTTACGAAATAAGTAGTAAAAAATATTAGTGCAAACCTTGACATTTTAAAGTATTTATTGTACACATTTTTAAACATTTGTGCAGTATTTGTAATTAATCTTATTAAGATTTGGTTTCAATTTTTTAATATAGATAGCTTCGAAAATTTTTAGTTTTTGACTTTAAAGTATAGAAGAATTTTCGACAAGAATTCTTCTAAATTGCGAAAGTGGAAAGGTATGTTGTTGTAAATGTTTAGAAATATTAGACATATTATTCAAATGGAAACTCAGCCGCCGACAAACTGTCCAACATAAATATTATTTTTACCGTGGGAGATACAATCTCCCAAAGGACATTTAAATTTATAGACGATGTTGGTTTTCTGCAGCACGTTAGTAGGTGGGGAAAAGTCATTATGAATGATTGTATTAGATATACTAAATTAAATGTAGTACATAATTAATTTTATTTATTTACTAGGATCTGTGGTGGATATATTAGTATTTATCAATTTTTTTTTTAACATATTTTCTTCTTATAATTAGAATGTATTCATAGGAAGAATAAAACACACACACACACACACACACACACATATATATATATATATATATATATATATATATATATATATATATATATATATTATATTTATATATATACATATTTATATATATATTTTATATATATATACATATTTTATATATGTATTTTTATACATATATATTTATATATATATATATATTTATATATTATTATATTTATACTTATATACATATATATTTATATATGTATTATATTTATACTTATATATATAAATATATATATATATTCATATGTATAAATAAATATATATGTGTACATATATATATGTAAATATATATAAATATATATAGATAAATATATATAAATATATATCTATATAGATATAAATAAATATATATATATATACTCTCCGTTTCTTCTTATTAAAGAGGTGACATGTTTCCATCCTATCCAAAAACTACTTGTTGGAATTTAGCGAAATTATCAGAGAATGAGTTCAACCTGTATATACACCAACTTTGTAAAAATTGTAAGGTTCTAGATAAAGGAACAGATGTTACGTTCATTTAACTAATTTACTTATTAATATGACAAATTATTAGCGAGGTATAATAAAAAAACATATAAAAAAAGAAAATAACACTTTCATTGCTTCATTTACAGATTTTTATGGATACATACAGTAATTAAGATGAAAGTAAACCAAATAAAAAAAGTAAACAGAGTTCAAAAAGGAAAGTGAATTTGGTTAATATGAGATATGCGATCCTTTTTTTTTAAATGACTTGGAAAAGATGCTAGTCCATTGGTCATGTCAATTTTTGGATCTCCTCTGATTAATTTCGCGTGATATATTGACTATTTCCTGTCATTAGTCATGCTTCTAAATTAACATCCATTCTCATAAACACATCTCTTCAGAATGCTTCACAAGTTTTCAGTTGGGTTTAAGTCTGGAGATTGAACCGGCCAGTTCATCTACCGAAGCCTAATTTCTGCAGGTACCCCGTAGTTTTATGTGCTGAATGCGAAGGAGCATTATTTTGCATAATTACGATGGTTCTCCTGATTCAAGATTCCAGGAGCTCTTTGTTGAAGACTATATAAGCATCTGCGGTTATTTTCGTATCGTCAGACACTCTCCACGGACCAACCATGATAACTCCAGTAATACCATCCCAAATCATAATAACTCCTTGTTGGCGTGTCAAGCGTTGTTGACGATCTCGTCCATTTACGACCCAACCTTTGTTCTAATCATCAGAGCCATCAAGTGTTTCACAACTTTCATCTGTAAACAGAACTTCCGAGAAATCGACTTTCATGTTCTCCTTTGCCAATTTCATGTATGTGTACTTTTATCAATCGAGGCTTTCTCACTGGTCTCACTGAGGTCCCAACCTTTTTCAGAAGACGATAGCGAGTGCTTCTGGACACTGTTGCTTCTCTAGTGATACTGAAAAATTGCTCCACTAATCAGGCCTGGGTTATTTTCGGCTTCACGTTTCATTCGTTACCAAGAAAGTCGGGAAACAACCTTATCGGCCTCTAAAATACCTTTACAGTTTAGTGATATCTTTCAATTATTTTGCATATTTCTAATGTAGATTTGCCTTTGAAAAGTTCAGATGTTATATCTTTTCTCAAAAGAGGTTAAGTCAAATTTGCGGCTAATAATTGCACGATTATAATGACACTCGTTTATAATCTGAAACACTTATATATTATGTTAATAGTGCAAATAGCCACCATTTGTTTCCTTTTGCGCAGAACAATACCGTTTTTATACAGCCTGCACATATACCTATTCACATTATGCTGTGAAAAATTCGTTAAATTCCGACTGGTAATTTTGGGGCAAAAATGTCACCTCTTTGCGTGACATAAGGGATTGTCAACATCCAATGGGAGGAGTACTTGTCCTTCTATCAGGTGATTTCAGCCAAACTGTCCCGTTGTTCCCAAAAGCGGTCGTTGTGAATGCATGCATTAAGTCATCCCCTCTGTGTCAACAGCTCAAAATTTTTAACCAACATTGAAGCTGAACTGTTCGGGGACCAAATGTCAGTGCAATTTTCAACATGCCATCGAATCATACTGGACAGATATCAGTTTCATAAATATGCTCAGTTGTAAATACTGTTCACGACCAAAAATCTGCAGAAATGGCTAACAATTTTCAAAACTCCAGTTGGTTGAGCAATATTGGCCCCTAAAAACACCAGGGTTGCCAAAACCAATGAAGAACTGCTGAAATGCTTATGTGACACTATTTAGCGTTTGGCTAACTAATTAAGCGTGGAAATTAAAAGCGAGAAATACTTAAGGCGAGAAGCTACCACGAAAGACATACTGAGCGATGTTATTTTTTTTAACAAAAGAAAAGTGGGTAAAGATTTTATTTTCATTTGCGAAGAAAAGTATATTTTTCGCAGAAGATAGGAAATTCGTAAGATCTCGGATCTGTCAGAATTAATATGCCATGACACGGCGAGAAACGGCAGACTGCGAATAAAAGTTAGCAATCTGCCCATGGCAATAATGAAAATTGGTAAAGAGGCTTACAAAACGGAATGCTAGAAGATAATCGGGAATTGGGTCAAGCATGCGACCGAGAAGGGAATTAGGTGAGACCACCCCAAAGAAAAAGAAAGGAAAAAGAGAAAAAGTATATACCATTAACTATCTTTTGGTCATATCATTTGGTTTTGGAAGGGAACCACCTGTTTTATGTCCAGACCTTGCCATGATAAAAGTTGTTACCTGGACAGACTGTTGGCGACAGGGAGCGAAGACGTTGAGGAAGACAAAGAGATTCAGTTGACCACCCAGATAATCACTTGGCGGAAATCCCGTTGATGAATTCCGGATGACACCCACGCTGCCGAGCGTTCATTGGCTGAGTGGTGGCGTTAGCGATGGGCGAAGGTAAACATATGAGAAAGAAGGGAAACCTGTTGATGTCTCTGAGAGGATTGGTGTGAAATACCAATATGAGAAAGAAGGGAAACCTGTTGACGCCCCTCTGAGGGGATTGGTGTGAGATACCAATATGAGAAGGGAAGAATTTGGGAGGACAATTCCCTTAAGAACCCCTCTAAAACAGAAGGTAATTGACTTCCAAAAATGGGAAGTGATAAATTTTCCTGTCCGAAAAGAAAGAAAATCATTATTGCGGATTTGGAATTATCGAGGAACCCAAACCACGACAGGCCCCCACCCAGTTTTGGTCGGCGTCCATATAAACGAACGTCCTCAGAGTAGAGACAGTTTCGGAGTAGTTACGGAGTAGAGTTACGCAGCAGAGTTGGAGTCACAGAGTTGAGCTGTGAGCTCGGAGACTAGCCTCGCAAGAGCTGAATGAAAGATTCCCACGCATTCCGACTTAGACTTCTAACCAAAAACATATTTTTTTGAAGAACGACTTAGACTCACACTACCAAAACAAGTTTTACGAATATCGCATGAAGACACCAAAAACCAGTTTATTGAAAAACAACTTACGATATTAAGACTCGCCTAAGAAACGCAAAGTGTCACGTATCCATAGAAGCGGTTTGGGAGAAAGATCCAGTTCTGTATTCAGCAACCAGATATAAAGATACTTGGTATTCTCTTTTTTAATACATTTGAGTCTTTTGAGTTGTTACTTTATTTTCTTTTACATATACTTGTGCGGTATCGCCTTTGCCCGAATTCGGCTTGCACTGCGGCCCAACGCCTGATTAATTTCGTCTACCTAAGATCAAATCACAACGTGGGTAGGTTAGACTAGAAATCAAAGCAGTTACTTCGGTAACCAGACGTTGGAGGCGAGCTGGGAACGACAAAGCTGATGCCGAATCTAACCAGATTTCCATCCGAATCAGCCAAGGGTTAGATCGTCACAGGATAGCACGGGGGCAGGGCCAGGGTGACGTCACACCTACCAAAAAGCCTTCAAACCTACAAGTAAATTGACACCATTGCCGATCCACAAGAGGTTGTTCACTATCTAGTAGAGTTTCTAAACTCCTTGACACCACCACCCTTGCGGACTACCGCCCTATGCATTGCACCTCAAAATCGGAGTCCCAGTAATGTTGCTGAGGAAGCTGGAACCGCCGAGGCTCTGCAGTGGAACACGACTTGTGGTTAAGAAACTGATGCCACATGTTATTGAGTCCACTATTCTCACAGGATGTGGTATGGGAAAGGATGTATTCATACTCAGGATACCTCTCACGCCATCAGGTGCGGAAAACCCCTTTGCTCTGTGAAGATTAAAACTCTGCTTCGCGATGTCAATCAAGAAGTCTCAAGGACAAACGCTCTCCACAGCAAGTCTATATTTAACCGAGCCATGCTTCTCCCATGGACAGCTATATGTTGTTTCTTCTAGAGTGGGAAGCAAAACAAATATATTCGCTTTCACTTCAAATGGAAAAACTAAAAATGTTGTCTACAGAGAGGTGTTCTAGGCTCTTCACATGTCCGCTCGTAGTCTCAAATTTTGTAACACTTCAGTCCTTCCGGTTTGCCTCTGTTTCCACGCATGATTTAATTGAGTGATGTATTCACGTATTTTTTCCCTTGTCTAAATCTTACTAACTGTGTCTATTTCACTTTTGTCGGTATAATATTCCGCGTCCATTTTACTAGCAGCCGTTGCCATGTCTCCGGTATACTACGAAAAAAAAAACCTTTCAGGGCTACCACTTCTAAACTAAGAGAACGTATTCCAACCCTTTTTTAGGGCTACCACTATTTGATTATTAAACTCTCAAAAAACACTGTCAATCCCTTTTTAGAGCTACCACTATTTAATTTTTACACTCTCAGTGAACAGATCTTTTAAGGGTTTCTCCTTAAACTGCCACTTTTTACAAGCATCGCCAAGCAACAGCATCGCCAGAAATCTTTGATAGTGCATTACAATTTTGGTTAAACATTTATTATCAAGTTGACAGTTATTTTCATTTCGACAATTAATATAATTAATATATTATTATTATTCTGATTTGTATTATTATAATTGTTATTATACATGTCAAATATTTTTTATTACGTTTATTTATTATATTCTCCATATTATTGATACAACTATAGCTGGTTTTTATTATATTCTTATTAATGATGTTTTATAGTTTACTATTTTTTGGAAAGTGCTTATCAGTTAATTTAAAGAATAATTTTCCTATTTTTGTTTTTATTGTATGAGCTGGGTTAAAACAAATTATATTTCTTTTTCTTTTATTTTTGTATGTATTGTTTGTATTTATATATTCTAATTTCTTCATATATCGACATTTTCTTAATGCTGATTCATATATTTTATATTTTCATGAAATATGTTTGTATTGCTAGAATTAGTAGCATTTCTTTTATTATTAGATATTGGTCTATGTTTGAATACTTTAGGTGGATGAATTGAGTTTTTGTTTATGTATATAAGGTTATTATTTATTTTGTTATATGGTTTGTATGTATTGTTAATTAAATTAAATGTAAAGTATAGAAAATTTACTATTTTTAAGTTAGATTTTATGTGTCGTAATGATCAATTTTTTTAATATTTCTATTTTCATATATTTTACTATTTTTCTACCATTGCATTTTCTTATAATCATTAGGCCATCATCTTTATATAAGCCTATTTTATGTTAATTATATCTAATAAATTATGTATAATGTATATAACAAGTATACATGTATAATGTATATTCCATACACTTACTCCATCATACCTACGTCAAAGTTAGTGTTATTGTGCTTTTTAAACGATATTTTATTGTTGTAGTATAATAGTGATTTTCTACAATGTTTAATTCTATGTAATTCTTCTCCTTGAATGTTTATGCGTTGTTTAGCTAAATCTAATCCTTTATTTAATGTTTTCAG
Organism: Acanthosepion pharaonis; assembly: GCA_903632075.3. Taxonomy (NCBI): domain Eukaryota; kingdom Metazoa; phylum Mollusca; class Cephalopoda; order Sepiida; family Sepiidae; genus Acanthosepion; species Acanthosepion pharaonis. Next base: position 424,864 of record CAHIKZ030001768.1, on the reverse strand, counting down.
TAATTGATGGATAAAAATCTTTCATGTCTACTTGTATAAAATGCAGTTATTTTTGCTAGTAATAATGTTGAACCAATTGATGGTTTGTTTTCTATGCTTCCATCGATTTATGTTTAATATTTTTCTTAATTTTGAACATATTTTTCTGTTATCTGTTTTCTAATTTTCCTATATTACTTTTTTTTAGCATTTAATAATCTACATGTAGATTTATATAAAAAATTATTGTTATTATCTTTTAGTTAAATAAATGCTTCTATTTTGGTTAACTCTTTTATTCTGTTATGTAATTTTAAATTTGTTGCTTCTAATTTTTGCTACTTTATTTGAACTATTTATTAATTTAATGTCATTAAGTAATTGTTTTTACAATTTATTATAGTTTTTCTTCTTTCTATTTTGTTTATATTTATTAAATCATTTTCAAAATCAATCACTTCTTCTTATGGTAGACATTTTGCTGAAGAAAATCCGAAATTGTTTTTGTCATTAGAGTTATCATAATTTACACCTTAATTTTTTATAAAATTTTCTGTTTTTTCAAAAAATTTAATTTTGTATTCATTTATATTTGCTGTAAGAATATATGTAACAAGATTTCATGAACATACGCGTGTAAGGGAACGTTAAATTCATGAATATGCACGTGTACAAAACGGAGTGAAAAAGAGGAGTGAAAAAGAAGCGGAACAAATTGAAAAAAATGGAAATATCGTTTTAAACCAGATTCCCCTGAAGAACGGAAATTTTACCAAGAAACTTTCAAGTCGGCTAAAAATTGATATTTAAAAGTTAAATAATCATTTCATATAATATTATATATATATATATATATATATATATGTAAGCAAATATATGGATATAAATCCGACAGTATGAAAGAAAAATACAGAAAAAACAAACAAAATCTGAATATGCAATTATGTAGTATTATTGTTAAAATAAAGTCGACGTCGGACGTTTCGGTCTATTTAAGACCATCTTCATGGACATTTTCATTTAAACATAATTAACATTAGAACTTATAAAAATTTAACACAAAAGACGATGGACATAAGAGCCCAACTAATCCAAACAGATGCAAATCCAAACTATATCCAAAATATATATATATATATATATATATATATATATATATAAAACCCAGAAACCTCTGAAATTTTACCAAGATTACTTCTTGGGTAAAAATTGATATTTAAATGTTAAGTAATTTTTTTCATATACTATTATATATATCAGCAAGGTCGAATTATTTCTTTTTAAACTACAAATTTCCCATGATTTGAATTTAAAATTAAGTAAACAAGATATCAAGGGGGATAACTCTCTTTTTGCATAAGATGCTATAGTTATAATAATTAAATTAAACTAGTACCCAGCGTGTAAATATAATATGCGTGTGTAAATATAAAAATGATAGATCAAGAGTATACATCTAATGTGTCTGGAACCAAACCTTGTACTTATGAAGGTGAAATTATATCTACACACGTTATAAATTAATCGAGTAGAGTAATATCGGATTATATGCGTGTATAGATATATAAGAAATATTATTAATGATGGGTTCTAAGAATATTAATAGTTGTTGCATATTATATTAATATTCGTAAAATCTATTTTGCAATCTCTTTTAATCGGGGTCAATGTGTTTGAACAGGTGCTTGATCTTATGGACACATGTAGACATCGATTCTGATGTCGTGTTCCATAACTTTATGTAATTTGTGTAATTTAAGTGTTTTAATTTAATAAGCTTCTCCAACGAACATTACATCTGTCTCCCTTTCCATTCTATTGCTTAGCCGATTATCTCCCAGCTAAATACTTTCTGTTCTTATGGTCGTTTTTTTTAATCGCCAAACATACCTTGAAAATATTGTGCAGTTTTTGTATTTGAAATCGCTCAGTGTTATTTTGTGGTGGTAAAAACGCGATTTCCCACTGTTCTCGGTGGATCCAAAGTAATGTTTAACATCATCATCTGAATTAATACTAGCTCTGTAGATTATGCCTTAATGTCATGCACTTGCCATTTAATGAGCATGTTACGTTTTTACGGCAGTTGCATTGACTTTTAGTAGGATTAGTATTAAGTGTTTTTTTTTTGTTTTTTTTTGGATGCTTGCTTAATACATTATTATGTTGGGATATATAATTATCTGTTTTTGTTTTTTTTTGGGGGGTTTTTTTTGTTTTGGGGGGGTGTACAGCTATAGCTTACCTTAATATTATTTTTGTTGAAATTCAATTTTTTTGTGTGTTGGAGAATGACCAAAGTGTTTGTGAATTAAATTCAGGAAAATTGTACCTACATTGGTTTTGACATTACTGTGGTTGAACCATATCATGTTTCCGTTGTTTTAGCTTGATTTTAATTTTGTTGTTATTTCTTTCTACTTACTCCAATTTCACATTCTGGTTGCTACGTTCTAGCGCTTTGTTATATCTATCTTTAGTATCGTCGAATTTTTTTTTTTTTTTGTTACAGGAGTTATTCGATAACCTATATTGTACCTATTTGTGAAAACTGTCTAGAATCTTTTTATGGTTGGTGGATCTTCTGTTAAAGTATCTGTGGTTGTATGAATCCTTAGTGTATGGTTTATACATGCCCTTACATCTAGAAAATTGATCACTTTAGCATTGGTATTAGTGATAATGTTTAAAGAATTTAATTAGGTCCTTTCTCATCCGGTCTGCTTGTCTTAGTCTCAGTTTACGAAGGAAAATTATACCATCATCTCTGAATATATCGTTGTTTTTTGTTGTTTTTTTTTTATATCAGAGATAAATCTGAGTTTCCATAGTAACAGTATCGCTCCAAGTTCACATACATCCGCAAAATCAAATGCTCCCATGGATACGCAAAATCTGGGTTATTGTTTAGTTCATAGAGTTCCGTCATGGTATAAAATCGGTTTATGTGCCTCTCTTATATTTACTTCTTGGTCAGAAATATGGCAGTAGTTCTTTGCTAAATTAATAGCGGCCATTGGTAGATCTTCCGTGATGGATGGGTAGAAGACACAGGTATCGAATTGCAAAAATGTGAATTCTTCTTTCATTTTTATATTACTGAAACATTCAATAGCTTCGGCTGAATTTCGTCACTAGTTGGTATCTAAAGCCTTTTTAGTATACTTACACGCTCTTTCTATAATGACTTTGCTGATAATACCGATGTTGTTTTTAGATGGGTTGAGCAGTTATTTAAGAAATTCTCCTCATGGTCTTTAATCGTGATGAATGTCTGTTGTTTGTATAGTTCGTAGAAACTATGTGTCCTTCAACAGGAATCAATGTAAATGTAATTAATACTGTTTATCATAAACAGAGCATTTACTTAAATAATCGTATCAATAAAAATAGCGTATAAACAGAAAATATATAAAATAATTGTCGGATTTAGTTCATTTCATAATATATATATATGTTAAGAAATGGACAAGGTCCGACAATTTATTTATTAAAGACATTTTTTTTTATGTTTAACGTTGTTATTTATAGATACAAGTATTTAAGCAAATGCTCTGTTTATGATAAACAGTATTAAATAACATTTACCGGCCTGAATGTCCGAGAAATTTTCATAGAAAATATTCGTTCTTTGACAGGATTCGAACCTGTATCCTATACGGAACCGTCATATACGCTGACGTGCCTTAACCGTCTCGGCCACAAAGAACCTTTCGGTAGACAAGGTCGAATTTACTGCTTATAAACTTCAATCTTCCATGAATCTCGTACATTCATAACTGCTCTGGCGTATCGAATGTAAACAAATGACGTCATATGTTAAGAAATGGACAAGGTCCGACAATTTATTTATTAAAGACATTTTTTTTTTATGTTTAACGTTGTTATTTATAGATACAAGTATTTAAGCAAATGCTCTGTCCATTTCTTAACATATGACGTCATTTGTTTACATTTGTATCTATAAATAACAACGTTAAACAGAAAAAAAATGTCTTTAATAAATATATATATATAGATAGATAGATAGATACACACACCACGGAATTTGTGAAGAGCGGCGCTATATCGAGTCTAATTCGTTACCCCTTCGTCACCGTTGCTACAGTTGGTAAGACGCTTGCGTCGTATCGTAACGGTCCGGGTTCAATTCTCGGTAGTGGATGAGCACTGCTGATGACTCCCAAATAATCTGGATAATGTGGATATGTACCATAATGCCATTAACAAGGAAGTTCAAATGTTTTACAAAAAGGCACCCAATAACTGTTAAAATAATATCAATAGTGAAGCCAAGAAAATTGCCACTGAACTAAAAATTGATGATAGGATCCACAAACAGCAAGCATTCATCATAGTTATCCTAGAAATTTACGCATCAAGTTAGATAGCAAACGTAGACATACCTTGTTTTGTGTGAATACAGATATTCAATTTCATATTCCATCCATTACCAATTATATATAAAATAAAGGATGAAATTTAGCAATACAACGCATTAATATTCAAGACGAAGGACTAGACACAATTAATCATTGTAGAAAATCATTATACTACAACAATAAAATATGGCAAAAAAAAAAGAATAACAGCTATAATAATAATAATAATGAAAACCTTGACGTATCAATGGGCACTTATGATGGCGTAGGGAGAACGTAAAGGGATATATATCATACATAATTTATCAAATGTCATTAATAAAAAGGATATAGGTATATATAGAGATACTTGTTTCATAATTGTAAGAAATTGTTACGGTAGAAAAATAGAAAATATAAGAAATCAAATAATAGAAATATTCAACAAATTAGGATTAGTGGTTATTCGAATAAATTAGAATACATAAGTAACAATAATATATACAAAAATAAAAGAAATATAATTTGGTTTAATCCTCCTTATAATAATATAATAAAAACAAAAATACTTCCCTAAAATTGTAAAATCTCAAAAATCATTAATAAAAATATAATTAAAAGTAGAGTTGTATGAATAATATGGAGAAAATAATAAACATATTTAAAATATATTAAGCAAAAATAACAACAATTATAATAAGACAAAGCCGCAAAATAGCAACAATTATTGTAACTGTCGAAATAAAAACAACTGCTCACTTAATAAATACCAGTAATATATAAAGCATCAATTAACATTAACACGGAAGAAAAAACTATATAGGAGAATCTGAAACAACATTTCCAGTCAATTTTAATCATAAAAATTTAGATGCAATATCAATCTTTATCTTCTGTCTTCTTACTTCTTTTTCTTTTATGGTTCTCTCTCCCTAAGATTTTTTTCTCATATTCTTTCACACTCAGTAGCCGCAATGACTCTTAGTGGCTTGAAATGATTTTTATAAAAGAATTATTCTTTTATATATATTTTATTGAATATGACATAGGATATTTTTTATTCAGTTTTCTCAGTGTTCTTACAATTTTCTTTTACGAGAACTAAGAGTATGTAGAAACTGTTAGTCGCGATTATTACACCAAGCACTTTCGGCTAATAATTTATCGGCGCGAAAAATGAAGTCGCTGTTCATTTAATTCTGTTTCATTCACTCCGTCCAAATGTTCTTAAAATAGGCATGCATCCATTTTCATCCAGCTATGGATTAAATAGCAAGGCAGACTAGTTTCTGTTACCTTGCGTATCAGCAATACAAGAAGAAAAACTCTGAATTTAAATCTGCCAAAGTAATAATTTTGTTATATATAGTAATACTGTTTATATATGTATATATATATGTGTGTGTGTGTGTGTGTGTGTGTGTGTGAATTTATTTTTGATCGGCCATTTTATTTCAAACGTTATTTTTAGTGAATATCCGTGTTTGAAATCGGCACCACGTTTCTTTTTTATTTTAAATAGTGTGTATTATGTCTGTTGGCTTGCGCACTCGAGCAAACTTATTCTCGAGTGCGCAGACCGACAAACGCAATATACACTGTTTAAAGTAAACAGTGTGAAGCTGAACAGATATGGGCTCTCAAGAAGTTTTGTACGAGGAAGTATGCATTCCTTAAGAAGCAAATATAACCATGCTAGGATTTGACACTCTCTGTGGCCGTATCAAATGGCTGTTTCTCCTACAAAGAGGGAGCAAGTTCGTACCCTGTTGGAAAGCACGAGTTTTCTCAAGGTCACTGTCCCATTATTTTCTTTATATATATATATATATATATATATATAATGTGTATATATATATATATATAAGCAAACTTTGTGGACGTAATTCCAAACTTTAAATGATCTTCACATGAATTGCTGATCGATTAAGGCATGCTATGTATACACTATTTATATCGACATATCCTCTTTCACTGAAAGTCCCCCTCCCTGACAATAATTATTGCAAATTTTAAATACTTGTTTAAATTCTGCTATATTTATGATGGGAGAATGCTCAAAATCATAAATACGCCGGTTCGCACACCTCCCCGATCTTTCGGACAGGAGTAGAGATTTATCCCTTGTTTCCTTTTTAGGACTGGGTTTCCAGTTCCTTTTAAAGTCTTCTAATTTTCTTTTGTTCCCAGTAGCCCCTGGCATCTTAATGACATTATCGCCTTATTTGGGGTGAACTGATTATAAAAAATGTATTCGTATTTAACACTTTTATACGCGCCCCCTATTGACTTAACTTACGCCTCGAAAAGCTCTGGTGATGGGCTTGATTATGTTAATAAATTCTGAAATATTAAATTCCTAACACAACTCTTGTTTGTTGATTGAATATTGATTACTTTGCTTTTAAATGTAATTTTCATAGTTAACTTTAATTTAATTCTTACCTATTTCAATTAACTTTAAATATAGGTAAATTACCTTTCTCTAAATTTTTAAAAACACGAAACAATGCCGAAACTGGGTGGCTAGTGCTGCTAAATTTTCATGATTTTATGCTATTTTTAAAACTGTTGGGCTAATTTCAGCTACTAATGCGAGATCAATTCCAAACTTAATTTTCAAATGTTGCCCAACTCATTCCTAGTTCTATGTGACAACCATTTAAACTAAATGTCAAGATATATATTCACACCGCTATATATTATCAGTTACTAGTTTCAGTCCTCAAATAGAATCGGATTATAATGGTCATAGGCTGCACGGAATGAATCTCCTTTCTATAACTGAGCTTTAGCTGCCAGTAAGAATACTACTTAAAGATGACTGTTGTGACAGTGTTTAGGGAAATTGGTTCACCGATTCCATTTTTTCCATTAATTTACCATTTTGCGTTTTTAATCTTCATCTCAATGCAAATATAAACAATCGTGTGCGCATGTTCAGACTCTTAGGCGGTGGACGTGACGCTGCGCCTTTTCGACATGTCGGGTGAGAAGCTGTCAGCAACTGTGTTCATGCGGGTGGATGAGTGGATAGATGGATGAATGGATGAATGGATGGGCAAAATAGCCTGCGAGTGAAAGTAACGAGCGCAAGGGTGAAGTTAATTACTTTTTTTCTTTCTTTTTATGTTGTTGTGCGTATTGGTCTTACAGAGAGCTGACTGTAATACGACAGATACTCTTGTCATAATTGTTTAATATTGCAAACTTGACGTCTTATTTTTATTATTATTTTTTTTTTTTTTGAGAGACCAAAATGTTCGAATTGACACTATCTAAAATAACGCCACCCGATAAAACAAAGTGAGACAAATTATGGTTTTATTAATATAGTTTTATCCCTGCCGTCGAAAATTGTTACTTATATTAAGTAATATTGTAATTGCATTCTACTTATAAAATAGCTTATAAAATAGCGAATTTTCTATTCGCCTAATGAATAATAATAATAATAATAGCCTCTATGTCATCAGATCCTGACATAGAAATGAGAAATTTTCTCATCTCGACGTAGTGAACACTTATGAGACACAAACACACGAAGACACACACACGTATCTGTCTCTGTCTCTCTCTTCAATATATAGAGAGAACCATGAAATAACAGGAATATATGTATTGAAGATTTCTCTATTTTAAATATTTGAAGTGTTTTTTTTTTTTTTGTTTTTTTGTAATTTGTTTTTTTATATATATACACATAAAACAATTCTTTAGTGGAAAGTAAACATACTAATACTGAATAATTTAATAAGTAAAATAAATTTATTTCGAAATGACGACACGCTGACGCATCCCTTTTGAAAAATTGAAGAATTAACGAAAGCGATACTAATAAACAGACACCCATTTTGAAATATCGCTGGGCTTAAAACAAAGCTGTTAGTTGGTGAATAAAGCAAAAATGTTACATATATAAATATCATTAATGGCGTAGATGATGATGGTTCTCTACAGATTCATTTTTATTCATGGAGTGATTTTCTTTGGGAGCTAATGAAATGGTTTCTCCTTACCTTCTCTACGGTGTTTGAATTCAGATTTGTCTTTCTATTAGACTGGCTGATTACAGAACATAATCCAACTTTCTATTTAACTCGTACCTGTAGTATATATATATATATATATATATATATATATATATATATACAATCATGTGTGTGTGTGCGTGCATGCGTGTTGTATAGGCGTAAACTGTCACTTCCGACTCTGTAGTTTGAACATAAATCGCCAGAGAGCAAACACAGGCGATCCCATTTTGAATAAGTAGATCACGTGATAGTAAAGTATATATATATATATATATATATATATATATATATATATATATATATATATATTATATATATGGGAATTAGCGTGACGTCTAATTGATCACCATTTCTATTCTATCCTATATTACTATTACTATACGGATCATCATTTCTACTCTATCCTCTATTACTATTTCTCTATACGAATCACTATTCGGTGGTTAGTATTCGAGCGAGTATTATCGAGTAGTACTCTTAATGCAAGTATTATTGGAAGGCGTCTGACACCAGTATTGTTCAACGGCGTTACTGCCGTTATATCTGCGATTACAAAGTCCCTACTACAACGAGCATTACGAAAGTGACAACGAGAAGTCGTTGACATTCCAAAAATGGTAACGAGTGTCCGTTGACATCATAAAAATATATAATAAATTAGGGTATGTAATCCCGACAGTTTAATAAGTTATTGAAATTTGGAAAACGTTCATGAAAAAATATGGGACATATTTTTCATGAACGCTTCCCCCCCTTCCCCCCAAAAATATATTTATATATATATAATCAGCTACAAGGATATATATATATATATATATAATTGTTTAAAATTTGTTATCTTCTGGGAGGAAGGGTGTCCAATATTGGAGATAAAAATAGTGTAAGCACATAAATGGCCTGATAATTGCTTTAGATGCGTCACTGTCACTTTGCAACATTGATTTTCTACACACACACACACACTCGTATATGACAAAAAAAATGTTGCGCCAAAATAAAGTAAAACGGTCAACAAGGTATTTCTGGGAGATAACGTTTTTAAGTATTTATAAATATAGTCCTCAATATCAGGATAAATAATAATACATAAAATTAAATTTCACTTGTCCCTTCTCAAACATCCAGTCATCAGGAGAATTAATTGCAAAATAATTAGCAATCAAATATCCTGATGAATGGATACAAACCGTGAAACTTTAATCGAATAAAAAGGATTAAACATCAAGTGCAAGAAGACAGAATGCATGGTTTTTAGCAAAAGGATGAGTTCAAAATGTGAATTGCAAATCGGAGATAACAAAATTTATTAAGTACAAAATTTTAAATATCTAGGAAGTGTTTTAATAGTGCACAGAAAGTACGACACTGAAATCCCAAGGTGTATTAGTGTTGTGGTAGGATCCACCTAATTTGCATAGTGGAGTACCGACCATATAAATATGGTTGGTACCGGGAAGAGAGTGGAGGAATCAAGAGATTCAACCAGAGACTCTGCCCGACTGCGACTCAGTCAACACATTCTCCAGGAACGGTCTTACCAGGAATATACAAAAGACTATATGTAAATATTGTGTACACTTTCTTGTGTCAATACATTTTGTTCTAAGTACATTTTGTGTTGTATTATTATTCCATGCATTAGTCAAGTTTCAACAATTAGGAAAGCCAAAGATGCCTTCCAAATGCTAAGCAGAGTACTAAGAAATAGAAAAACTTCGCTAGAAACAAGGAAAAAAGTATTAAACTATTACGTGATATCTGCTCGTCTGTATGGCAGGGATTGCTAGACGATCTACTTAAAGATGAAAAAGAGACTTGAAACAACAGAAATGTGCTTCTACAGAAGAATGCTGACAATATCATGTACCAAACATGTGAGCAACGACGAAGTTTTAGAGAAAATTTAAACAAAAAAGAAACCTACACATGACATCAGGAAGCGAGAGTTGAGATTTTTGGAGCACATAATGAGTAAAGATGGTATGGAAATTCTGATACTCACAGGACAGATTGAATGCAAAATAAACAGAGAAAGACAATACAAGACATACTTAGTGAGCTTTAGTAAATGAATGGTGGAACAGGGTTTCGTAGAAATAACAGACAAAATGTAAAAGTGCTGCAAAGTACAGGAAGCTAGGGAGAGCCCTGGTCGCCTACATTCTGAGCGGACATGGCACATAAAAAATATGCGGAACCCATTTCCCTATTATCTAGATTTTTCGTAAGCTTTGTAAACGAATTGTAATCGACTGATTACAGAGAAATCTATGCATATAAGGACTGTTGACTCCCTTGTGGGGCGTAAGGTTTCAACATCATCACGCAAAGTATTTCTGTTGTAGTCTTTACAGCGAACAGTTTTATGAGTTAATTGCCATTCCCACGACCAATTTAGAATTCAGTTATTTTTCTAGACTGCCAAGCAAGGCTAGACAGCCCGTTCTACCCTGCTATTAACCCCTAGCTGGGGGAGGGGAGAATAGATGGATTCATACTGTTCCAATAGTATTTAAACGAAAGTGAGCGCAACGTCCTCTGCTGAAATTTAAACTCGACCTGCCAGTCGATATTGATGTGCTCCGTACTCATCCCTGCAACAAAATAATAAAAAAATAATAAATAAACTTCAAAGATACATTTAAGATTTACCTCTCACTGTGTAATAGATACAGCTTCTAGCATTTGCATTATTTTGATATTTGCCGCCAATGTATCTATATACAATGAGGAGGTTCTGTCACCATTTTTAGACCTCTGATCACGTTTCTTCACTGTAACCGTCTACACATCTATTGGTATCACTGTTTTTCTTTTTCCTTTTATTATTATTTTTAATGTTGGATTTAGTCAGAAAGTCGAGTCTCTTGATACTTCTCAAAAGATTTTTTTTTAATTATGTTTATTGTTTTTACAAGAACTGTGGCCTAAGTATCTCTTTGAATTTCGGCTTCATTCAGTCTTCACAAAGATTTTTATTCTTCATTTTTTTTTTATTGACTGTGGCTACAATTCTCACTTTTCAGTAGTTTTCTATCCTTCGAGCGTGAACCTTTATTAGATCATGCTATAAAATAAATATTCTGTAAAATATAGTTTTAGTTCTTTTTATTTTTTTTTTTAATTTTCCAATCTGTGGAATTATGTTTTGTAGCATGTAAGCCTTTTTTAAATCTTCCCAAATTTTCTTATCATCGTAAGAATTACAATTTCATTCTTATATTGTTATGTCTCAACATGTAAGTTCTTTTTATCATATCAGATATCCTGTAAGGATCACAGAAGTTGTGATTGTTTAAAGCAACGCCGTTTTCACAATATTCTTGAGTATTCGTGTTTCAATAGTTGACCTTTATTTCAAATTTTTGCTTGATCCAGAATTAGCCAAACAGGAACTTCATATAAATTGTATATGCTTTTTTATTTTGCATCCCTGGACTGCTTCCGTTGAAGGTTTTATATATATATATATATATATATATATATATATATATATATATATATATATATATATGTCGCTTATATGTCGCTTGGAAGACAAGATATTTAAAGAAATGCAGTCTGAAACGCGATACTTGGACGATGTAACTGATACAGCACAAAATAAAAAGCACAATGTGTAATGTGCAACCTTAACACAAAGAAACGCTTTCATAAATCCTTACAAAAACCGAAACTACTCGGACATAGGACAACTCATATTGAAATTCTCGCTGGAAACGCACTTCTCGCTTATGGAACTCTCTTCTTATTTGTTGCTTTCCGGTCAATTTTTATCTTCAAAAATTTAAATGCATTGTCAGTTGTCATCTCTGTCTCGTTAATTCCTGTTCTGTTATTGTCTTCTTTCAACGTTTTTTTCTCAAATTCTTTCACACTCAGTAACCCCTTTCGTCTTAATGGGTTTATCACCCTGCTTTGGGTGAAATGATCTTTGTTTTAAAAAGAAGATGGGAAAAGTGTCTGAATTTAAAAAAAAAAAAAAAAAAAAAAAGAAAAAATAGGGAAAAAAGGAAATGAATAAACGAAAAAAATCCTTAACAAAAGTTTTATTGGTCTTTAACCAAACTTGTATAAATGAAAAATTAGTACCTAAATGCATTATATATATATATATATATATATATATATATATATATATATATATATATATATATCGTTTCATTGAATAGTCCTTATAAAAGAAAAATGTAAGAGATCTAGAAAAAATGAATAAAAAAAACTCGACAAAATATTCCCTAATTTCTGTCAGAATTTCTGTGATGAGGAATTGTTATTGACACTTTTTACATTCGAACTATTCTTTTCATCTTTTTCAACAACAAAGTTGAGAACAATAATCTACATTTAAATAATGTAAATAAAGTATTCCCTGTTCATCGTATTCAAAGGGATAAAAGGGGTACTACTCAAATATACAAGATATATGCGCCATATAGTGACCGTGATTTTTGCAGTATGATAGATGTAACTTTCACTGTTTGAAAGGAACTGAATCGCTATTTCTTTTTAACTTAAAAATCACCATAAATATAGTGTGCTTCAAACTCATAGTACCACTGATAACTTAAAATATAAATATGCTGAAAACTTGTATATTGAAGTCATCATTCCTTTTACCACGAATTATTTCTTCATTTTCTGATCTCCCTACGAATACTATCATTATTAATTGTATTCTTATTTCGGTTTTTCTTATCACAGATGCATATGAACTATCTTCATATTTATTATCAATGTTATTGCTATTATTAGGTAGAATTGTTATCGTTGTTATTCCAGACGCGGTTTTTATTGTTGATTTGTTTGTGTCGGCTCGACCAAGTAGTGTCATAACGGTGATGTGACATAATAGTGAAGCAGACTAAACAAAACTGTGGCTGTGTTTACAATGACATCCAAACACCCACAGACACACACACACAAAGAAATGACAAAGGTTAATAAAACAAAGTGAAATCATTTTATTGGGTTAGTAAGTATGGGAAAATGGTAATTGTTAGAGAAATCATTTTAATTTGTCAGGTCAACAAAAATTACGCAGACAATCGGCATGTTTTCTTCTTTCCTTTGTATAAAAAGAAAGAAACAATCAGTGTTGAGAAAAAAATTACATAATGAGTTAAATTGCTTTTAAAATATAATTTTCAACATCCGTTCAGGAATATAAAAATATATAAAAAGTCGTAAGGCATCGTCAAATATTTTAAATTGGGGAATAAGAAAGAGTTTATATTTGTCTTGATTAAAAAAAGAATTCCTATTCGCCTTGCATTGCTCAATAAGTAGATTCGATAGCAGAAAATGTCTAAGGTATTTATATTTGCCTTACGTTAAGTAAATTGACAGAATTGGAGCTATATTCTCTCATACCTGGTCATTTATTCCACAATGACAAATACTAGTCATAGTCATGAAAAATTTCTAGGTTTTCCTATTTAAATTTTCTGATGCATCTTAATTTTTAAGTTAATGATTGAAGAAGTTCCTTGCGAGTTCTACAACTTTAGAATACTCACGAAATATCCCATTCGTTAAATATATAAGAGCTTTAACAACTTTAACAAAATATTGCAATAACAATCAAAAATACGAATTCAGGTCATTTTTAAAGAAGAATGTGCAAATAAAGATTTGAAAGGTTTTTATTTCCATTTCATTGAAGCAGACGGTAAACGTATGAGAGCATTATAGCCTCCTATTTCTTTCGTTCACAAACAAAAAAGGGCCTCTGATATCTTTTCTATCCTTCTTGTCAATCAAACTTGAATAGTCCATTATTTATGAGCTCTTAGTAGGGTTAACGTACTTTCTAGCTAAGGAATAAACAGAATAATATGATTCTACGAATATTAGATAACTGATTTCATTGTCGTTACTGGCCTTAATTCCTAACAGTTAACAAACCCTTTCTTCTTGATTTTCAATACATACTACAGAAAATAATTGCATCTATTGCAGTGAAATTATTAGCAAAGCATTTATATTATACGCATGATACATTTCTCCAATGAGCAATAGTTTGTATTAATTCCTGAGCGCTGGCAATCGCACTTTTTTTCTTGGTTCTCAATGCACAATATAAAAAGAGCTGAAACACGGTAAAGGAAATTTTTGGATTAAAATTACATTTGTCAATATTTTTTCTTTCGTCAGAAAAAAAATATTTAGTTGTTTTTTTTTTCCTTCTTTATTTCAGAAAATAGCTAAAGTTAATCGAACATGTGGAGGAGTAGTGGTAAATCTAGTAGATAGCAATTAGAAAAAAATAATCTTATCTATCGGCGCCAAGCTTACGTGTAACGCTTGCTAAAATTCAACTATATTTTTCCTCCTCACAAAATTTGCTATGTCAGTATTTAGGAAAGTGGATTATCAAGACTGTAGCCAAACATAGTTACAAGCTGAAGTTTTAGTGAAAGGTTTCGCTGTATAATACATATTCTATGGGAAAAAAACACGTTTGGTTGAATACATTGACAGAAAAAGATATTAAAATACAAGAATATAAATATTAGAAAAATGTGAATGTAGAATTATTATCATTACTTTTTAATTAATTTGATTACATTTTTAATTTATTTTTTATCGCATCATTTGTGTCAGGTAGACGGTAATGTATGGAGTGTTATGATAAAAAGCAATGAAAATAAGGTGAAAGAATAAACTAGTCAAGAATTTATAATGAAATTGCTTGATCTAAGAAATTCTAGGATTTAAGACTATTAAATGCAAAATGTTTGGTTACAGGCATGTCCAATTACAGGTCAAATTTTATATGACTCCTATCCTCTGTCATCGAATGTATCACCTACGACCCGCCAGTATTGTCAATGAAAGTATGTAAATTACACACCAAAGAAATACAATTCCATGTTTTACCAAAAAGAAGGCAGTATGTGGTCGCATACTGGCGGTGTAATCTTGGTATTTTCAAGCTAATTTCTAAAATCACTACCTTTGAACCCGACCGTAAGTCCAAATCTCAGTATCACTCTTCACATTAGAGCAGGCAAGTTATTTTTTTAGTCATCTGAAATTAATAAATTCTAAAATCTTAGTAAATTAAATTTGTTTTGTGTTGGTCAAAATCAGTTATAAATATATTGGACACTTGAACTTGAGTCACTTTAGATTTTCTACTTCTTAATAAAATGAATTTTGGTGTTATGTTCCTATTCATGTTTTTGACTTAAAAGTTGACAGACAACATTAATTACCAATAATATATAATGTTTAAGATTAACTTGAGATATAGCTTCCTTGAAGTTCTTTTTCTAAGACATATTTTACTTCTAATAAACCCGATTTAAGACGAGTACGAAAAATTGACATCAGTTTGTAGTCTAATAACAGCCAATTTTCTCTCAAAATATGTAAAACTTGGCTGTCGGACTTATCTCAAAGAGAATCTACCAGGAAGGTGGATCGGACGTGCCAATGATAAAGAAAATGTACTGTTGAAATGGCCACTAGGTTCACCTGACTTGATACATTGTGTTTTTTTTTTTTTTTTCTATGGAGCTATGTGAGAGGAAATTAAGCGAAGAATCACTGAGGTGCTGGAGAATGTTACACAAGACATGTTACAACGTGTTTGGCAGGAGCTGGACTACTAGTTTGACCTAGATCGTGTCACAGGTGGTGCACATATTGAACATTTGTGAAATGGGTTATAAAATATACAGCCCTTTGAATATCTTGTTCGAATTTTGATAAATAAATCTTTTATTTTTCAAGATGAAGCCTATTTAATTTCGTTTGCCTGGGGCATGTAGTTACTCAGATATTCACATTTTAAATGATATCAGTTTTTCGGGGACAGCCTATAAGGTTCACATAAAATTACTTTCATTTTTAAGAAAAAAACGGTCTGTCACTTAGCTGATTGATGTTACCTTCAGCAATATATATGGAAGGTTCAAATCAATCAAACACCCCTCGCTAAGGGCAAACGCTGTTACATAAGCTGGAATGACCAATCAAAATACAAGTATACGAGAATTCAAAAACTTGACAACGAACTAAGGTTATAATAATTATTTAATGCTTTAATGTTGGGGTTAGACTAAAATAGAATTTATTCTAATAAATATTAAATTATAAGATAAAATTTGAAATTAAAAATTACCCATTTTAAAATTTAAGTTTAATCTATATTAAGTTTAAAATTATAAAATTACCGAGGAAAAAATAAAAAAATACATATTTTATTCTATTTATTTTGTTTTTATTGAAATTAAGTTGGAATAAACGTTAAGATCAAATGTTGCTCTGAAGTTCATAACAACATAGATACATTTGAAGCATAAACAGAGGCAGGGGAGGATGACATCTTGCATGCATAAGACAATACATACACAATCAGATTATAATACATAAGCACCCAGTCGTATTTAGATATATACACACACAAAAAAAAACGACGAGACAGGAAATATCTTCACGAACCTTAAAAAAAAATACATACACAATAAAAGGTACACAAAAGTGACCATACACACAGACACCGATAAAGACACATACATACACACACATACATTGACAAAGACACTCCGACACGCCAACCAAGAAATATTCAAGTTTGAAAGTGTTATTAAAAAAATTCCAACCACTTATTAAAATATATACAAACTTATACAGGCAAATATACATAGAAAAATGGTAGAATAGATAAAATTCGACATGGGCAGAACAGAAAAACAAACATTAGGGAAAGAAAGGACATTAAAACAGATAGACATGGATAGAAAAATAGATATATACGCATAAAAATAACAGCATCTAATATATAAAAACGAAAACTCTAAACACACAAATATATATAAAAATATATTTCATATATACCTATATACGCACTAGTGCACCTACACGAGTACAAAAATATAACAGTAGGTGAAAGAAAATAAAAACTACATACAGACATATGTGTACACTCATTCTTCACTACAGACAGAAACACAGAAAAGCCTACCTACAGAAAACATATACAAAGTGACAAAGATATATAAACACATATACATATATGCATACGTGTATGCATATATGGAATTAACACATTAATTCCATTTATATTGTGCGCGCGTGTTTTCACCCCTACCTTTCACTCACAGATAAACATAGCAGTAACCTACTTTGAGCTCCTACTGATTTGGACTCATAACAGATTTTGAATTTTCCCGCGCGTTTCGCGGCGTTTCAAACGGCCAGCGTTTGCAAGCCAGTTGCCTCTTAGCTTTCGACCGGACTGGATGGGCAACTCATTTATTCCGTGCACTTAACCCATACGCGGGCCGAATATCTTATTTTTTCAACAATGTCGACTGCACCCTCTACCAAGACTTTTCTCCTTTTGAAGCTGCCAATAGGTCGGACCTTTTTCTCCGTTTTCTACCAGAAGATGTTTTAGAGATACGCGACACTGTCGCGAGCAAAAGTTCGTATTCAACTAATGGCGTATTTTTTATCCCTCGTCAGGGGCCTAATAAGTATAGGCAGGGATGTCCTACTGAACGAACAAATTGCTAATCACAGGTCAGGACCTTTTTCTCCGTTTTCTACCAGAAGACGTTTTTTAGAGACACACGACACTGTCGTCGGCAGAAACTTCGTGTTCAACAGGTGACTTAAACTTACCCCCTGGCTTCGAACCAAATAATACAGGCAGGGATAGTATTACCTTTGAACAAAAACATTTTCGTCTTTCTCTTTGGGCTCGCCGTAAACCCATTCTACAAGACCATGCTTCGTTTCTCCCGGCTAGATGCCCTCAGCAGTCCAGAACATTTACCAGCGGCCAATTCAATGTTTCACCAAAAAAAACTCTGAGACGACCGGACATTCTTTATAACTTTGAACCTGTACATTAAAAATATGCATAATCACTTACAACTTAAAATATCCACAGTGAGTACTCCTTTCTATCTGTGCGCACCTTCTTTTTCCGGAACTGTATAAAACTTTCTTTTCCCGCCTTTGGCCATCTTGTGTTTTCTACTTTTGGCGTGGAACATTTTTCATTGATCCCGACCTTGGGATGAGTTACTTGTTACTGTTTGATTAAAGTTTACTCATGTTTTATAAACAGATGTCTTTGTCATTTTTATTCCGGCTATCTTAATATATTTTATTTTATGCACTTGTTGATTGACCCCTTTCCTCTCACTGTTCATTCACGCACACATTTATCTTTTTTTTACTGCTTGTAGACTCGGTAGTTTAGTGTGGTGTCTGGCACAAGGCCACTTAGTAATAAACCAGCACTGCACGCTGCTGGGTCTGCAACACATATATACACATACAGAAACAAGCATAAATATATCAACCCACACAGCAACATAAAAAAAAGTAAACAAACCAAATATATATATATATATATATATATATATATATATATATATATATATATATAAAAAGTGTGTATATAAATATAAATAAATATATATATATATATATATATATATATAATTATTTATATATTATATGCGCAGTACTTATTAGAAAGCGCTCAATATCAGAGATAGAGCTAACATATTTGGTTGGATTGATGTGAGTTTGTGACCCTGGGTTTCACGCTTTTGCGATACATATATATATATATATATATATATATATATATATATATATATATATATATATGCAGAAACACACAAACATACATATATATACACATACACATATACAATATATCTCTCGATCTCAGCGTCGCATTTACCGTCATCTGTCAGGACACTTCCCAAAAATTTAAATTTTTGCACCTGCTTGATTTTAGTATTTCCAACCTGTAAACTGCATTTTGGGCTCATCATTTTGCTAATGACCATGCATTCTGTCTTCTTGTATGCTTAGTCCCTTCTTCAGTCTCTCCTTTGCTACCTTTTGTATGAGGTTTTGTAGGTTTCCTTTCCGTGCCTGCTGTTAGTACTGTGTCATCTGCGTATTTTATGTTGCAAAATTTGTAGGTGCCGATGATGAATCCTGGTAAAATTTCCAGTTCTCTTAGTATTGACTCGTTGTATAGGTTGGATAAGTCCGGTGAGAAGACACATATTTCCCTTAAGCCCCATTCTATTTTTATATATCTGATGAAAATGAACTCTTTTTTTTTTCATATTTATGCAGGCGGTTTGCTGCCGGTAGAGGTTTTTGATTATTCTAATGTCTTTCCCGAATATGTCAAACTGGCTGAGCAGAGCTATTCTGTCACACTTTGTCGGACATTTGTGTAGTCTATAAAATACGAGCTCACGTCCTTCTGCATTTATATTGCTCTTTCTCATAACATTCTGAGCATAAAAATCGCGTTCCTTGTTCCGGTGTCTTTAACGACCCCGCAGTGTTCTAGTCCTATCTCTAGCCTGATTCTGCTGCGCGTTCTATTCATCTTATATATATATATATATATATATATATATATATGTATGTATGTATGTATATGTATATATAACGAAGTAAATAAACACTAAAATATCTTTTATAATAGTATATGTTAAAAACTGCCCAATATCAGGTTAAAAAAACAAACGTGTAGAGCGATTTAATATCCTAAAATAATAAAATGTTGACTGGAACACTACCGGTAGTGTTCCATTCAGCTTTTTATTATTTTTGCATATATATATATATATGTGTGTGTGTGTGTGTAGGTAGGTAAGTTCACTGAATTTTCGATACGTAATGTTTAAAATAAATTTTTAAAAATGAAAAAGCATTCTTGAATATTTCATTCTAACTTTAATTGAAAGCTAAGCGATTAAATTTACTATTTCCAGTAAGTAAAATATTCTGGTGTATTCAAATATTTATATAGATTGGAATCTCAACTTTTGGGCCGATTTCAGAAAGTTTTCATAAAAGCTGCCGTTTTTCTTAATTTCAAGAAATTTGTAAACAAAACAATATTATCTGTTTTAAAAATCTTCCAAAAATAAAATATATATTTGTTACACGTCTTTTGAGTAAAATTAGCAAATTTAAAGTTAGATTAGTCTCATTTGAGATAAATATTACTTACTTATAGCATAAGAAATTAATATACAAGCATTTCTTAATGACGGGTTACAAATTAACATATTTTCAGCAATTATTTAATATTTATTGACTTTTAGTTACGTTTCAAGATGCTTTATGAAATTTGGGTTTTGTCTCTAGGTACTTTAATTTACTAACTTAAACAAAAAATACTTAATTGAAGTATGACCCAAACTAAACTTAATGCACAAAATAAAAATATTTAGTGAAATAGTAATTAAAAAAAGTAAGACTTACTTTGAAATTTTGAAGGGATGCTTTGCAAAAGACGTTAATGATGAAACAGGACTGAATAATGAAATTGAAAAAATTGCAGACCGCCAGACAACTCTTAAATCTCATGACCTTTTTAAAGGATAATATCATTTATGGCAAGAAATTGGGAATGTCTATATACTAATTTTTTTTTTTTTTTATTTTTAAAAAACATTTGGGTATAAAGGACTGTTATGAGCTTTCCAATTTTGGTAAA
This sequence comes from Acanthosepion pharaonis, assembly GCA_903632075.3. Lineage (NCBI taxonomy): Eukaryota > Metazoa > Mollusca > Cephalopoda > Sepiida > Sepiidae > Acanthosepion > Acanthosepion pharaonis. Next base: position 403,988 of record CAHIKZ030001768.1, on the reverse strand, counting down.
TGTATTTTTCACTTAACAATATCACCAAACCTCCGCCTTGAAGCAATGCAGAATTTTAAACGATTATTTTAATATTATAAATTGTTTAATTAAATTTTTAAAAAAATGAAACAATTCTTGTAAAAATTAATTATGCATCAAAAAAAAAAATTCTTCTTAAGACAATAGTGTCCTTAATAAATTTTATTTATCAAAGCGATTAAAAGCTTTTCTAATTAAATAATGTCATAGCTTTAATGTATTTTTCATTTTACAATTCAAAACAGATTTTTGGTGAAAGGGTTAACTGTTTTACAAAAAATTAATGATTTACTTTCTCTAAGGAGTCCTGCTAATAAAAAAATCCTTGACCTAAAAACTGAATTGAATTTCTCGAAATTTCATGAAATTAAGTGGGTGGTAACATATGTAAGAAAAAATATTTCTTAGCAAGATTTTCTAAAACAATTTCAAAAATAATTTAATTCACTTTCGAATGTGTCCTGAAAGTTTCATGAAAATTTGACAATTAATTTATTTTTGCAAAAATTTCCAAGTCAGTGTGTTTTTTCACGTCGGCCGCTGACGTAAACAACAAAAAAATTAACCAAAATTTCGAACGTGCAAAAAGAATTTAAAAATTTTTAAAAAAAAGTAAAATATTCTTTGGTCTTTCCTCTTAATAATAACATAAACATTTTGATGACAAAACTTTGATTTTTAGCGAATTATATTTTTTGCCATTATACTTTCGTTTCAAGAATCATTAAGGGTAAATTTGCCGTTAACACATCAATAACTATTATTAACATATTAATAATAATTAATACCACAGTTATTATTGTTATCATCATAATCACAATCGTCAATAATACACAAGCAGTTAGTGTTGAAAATACAAACATCATCATCACCATACCCACAAAGAGAACATGGCTTAATCAAAGTGGTGGTGAAAGACACCAATAGGAGTGTATGAGAAGCTTCAGATAACACAGAAATTAAATTATTCAATTGTGAATAGAATGTTATTTAATATTCATCATCATCATCTGCCCCATGACTGGATGTTATCGTAGGGTCGCTGTGCAAGTGAGTAACAGGCCATATCTGGGTTGAAAGCCGAAAAGCGTCTTGGGCAGTAGACCCAGTAGAGATCATCTCACTCTCGATCCAGCTACAGCCGATATCTTCCTTCTTGAAGGTTCTCCTTGGTCATATGGACACGTGGTCGATGATTCCATCGGACGAATCCGCCGCTCTGTCTACTGAGTTTTGTCTCGGAAGCTGTTGTAGAGTAGTTTCACAGTGGAGGCTTGTATTTCACTAAGTCGGTCCTAAAAAGGTTCGACGTACAAAACGTTAGGAACTTGATATAATAAGTAATGACGCAGTAATCTAGTTGTGGTGGTTGATACTTTAATGTCCGACATCGACTGATTCACCAACTCACTGAGCCCCCTTCGCGACTGCTACTACTACTTTATTATATGTGGGAGAGTTTATTAACAATAGAATAGGTATGTTCCAGTATAACAGAAGCCCAGCAATACCGCGTCATCACCGCAATTGCTGCATACATATCTATGGAGGCCGGTCTGTTCGAATTCCTGTTGAGCGTTGAGCTATCTTCATCACCTGAAAATCCTGATGGAGGAACCGTTTTAGTCACCGATGACCCGACTATGCAGCTGTTAATACTGCGAGACTTGGTGCCAGTAGTACTTGTGGTGTAGCCTTACATTAAAATGTATACCGCCACTTGTTTTGTTTGTTTTGTTTTAAATGTGTAATATAATAAGAGAAAGGGGCGAACATGTTTGAGAAAGATGCTGTGAAAGTCATTATACAGGCAATAAATGGTGTGAGATATGAAACCGACCGACTCATGGCCGTTATATACAATTCATAGTTAACAATTTAAAGGCAATTACTTTCTTTTCTTCTCATTGACCTTAAGTAAACCAAACATTTTAAAAAAACACTTTTAGAGTGTCTTGCATTACGTATTTACTATAATGCTAACTTCACAAGTTAATTATTCACGAGGTGTTTCTAGCATGTGATTTTTGTACAAATTCTATGTGCAACATTATGAAAAATTTATTTTAAGGATCACAATATATTTTGCTTCGTGCAAATATAGTGATATTAGCAAAGTAATTTCTGTGGGGAGTTTATTTCCACCCGACCTATACATAATTCCATCGATAAGATAACATTATTCTGATAATTTTTTCATACATAATTTTTTCGATTTTGTCAACACATACAGGTACGCACGCATACACGCACACACACATAGAGGTACGCCCACATACACACACACACATAGAGGTACGCCCACATACACACACACACATATAAGTACGCGCGAACACACACACATATCGTTCTGAATTATGTTTCCCTCTGGGAGATTGAAGGCGCATAAATTGCACTTTAGTTCCGATTCATCTAAAATAATCAATTTATTTAAATAAATAACGACACTTCTTTTTAGTCTGTGCAAAATGAAGTACTGAATATGTGCCCATATTTTTGTAGTGCTATTCAATCAGTTTTTTTTTTAAATCAAAATATGATCATTACGCCTTTTTTCCTATCGTATGGAGCATTTTAGTGGATGCCTGGGTAGCGTAACTGTTATTGGCGCGGAAAGTGAAATTGGCTAAAAGAGTTCAAATTCTGCTGAGTCTGTTGCGTTCACTTCGCGTTGATGACTTTGGGAAAGGCATGAATCTGCCTCTTCTCCTCCAACTATGGGTTAAAATAGCAGGCCAAACTGGGTTCTCTTGCCTTAGGGAGGAGCCAATCTAGTACTTCTACTCTGAACTCCAAACTGTGCAGAAGACAATAGGGTTTATAGACTTTAAAGTGGGGACCCACACAAAAAAGCGAAATCTAAAGATTAAAATGAATTTTTAAAAATTAAAAATCTTTCCTGAAGCTTTTATTTTAGTTTTAAATTCAAGATTAAATTGAATATTTCCAATAAACAAAATATATGCTGTATTTCAAAACTAATTTCAATTGACTGGAAAGAAATTCGTTTTTTGTTTTTTTTTTATTTTTTTTAAATAGCTGATTAGCGTCATTTTTTCGTCGTTTTTCATCGCAATGTAATTCTTTTTATTAAAATAACTTCTAAAAATAAAATATATTTTTCTGAAATTATTTGAGGGATATTAACGGATTTAAAATATAATTAATCTGATTTGTAACAAATATTATTTACTTTAAGTTTAAAACATCACAGAAATGCATTTTTTAACCAAACTGTAGCTGTTTTTTTTTTCCCGACAGTATCTATGTTGACGTATTTGACAAGGTGACGGGAGATCCAATATTGTTCTACGGTAAAATATAATTGAAGAAAATGACGTGTGTGTCTTTTTTATATAATTTTTAAGTACTACGTAATCTTTAAAATTTAGGAACATATTCTCCGTAATCCGTAATCTAGTGTTTTATTGAATTTTAGAAATTTTGGCTTTAAATTTACTATAGTCATCGACCTCATTTTCTTATAATATCGCGTATGGTCGCCCATAATTATATATAAAAAAAAAACGGCACATTTATACACTATTAAAAAACAATTTAAAATTATTTTTAAAATATTGGTGTTTGAATTCCAAACTGTGCAGAAGACAATAGGGTTTATAGACATTAAAGTGGGGACCCCACAAAAAAAGCGAAATCTAAAGTTTAAAAAGAATTTTTAAAAATTAAAAATCATTCCTGAAGCTTTTATTTTAGTTTTAAATTCAAGTTAATAGATTAAATTGAATATTTCCAATAAACAAAATAAAGCTTTAAATAAATTTTCCAGTAAACAAAATGAAGCTTTTTCATTTATGATTAGTAAATATAGTTTTCACTTAATAATAATATCATCTAAAAAACTGAAATTAATACAGGATTTTAAAAGATTTAAGACTTTATAAATATTTCTAATTAAAATTTTTAAAAAATGAAAACAATTCTTGTAAAAATTCATTATCAATCGAATTTCTTTCCTTAAAGCTTCTCTAATTAAATAATGTCACAATTTTATTGCATGTTTTTATTTTACAATTCATTAAGTGGTGTTTCTAATTGACAAAAACAAACTGATGATTTAAATTTTTCAAACAGTCCTACTTTTAACTCATATAAATACGAAAATCCTGGGATTTTAATTTCTCGAAATTTCGAAAAATTAAAGAAGTAAAAAAAATATGTTGACAAGATTTTCAAAACAAAATATTTCAAAAATAATTTCATTCATTTGTGAATAAGTCGTGAAAATTTAATTAAAATCCGACAATTATTTGATTTTTGCAAGAATTTTTAAAACAATGTGTTTTTACTGCAAAAAAGACGCTAAATTTCCTAACCGCTGACGTAAGAAAAACAATATTTGTAACCAAAATTTAGAACGTGCTAGAAACGATTAAAAAATTAATAAGATAATAAAAAAAATATACTTTGGCCTTTCCTCTTAATAATAACATACACATTTTGACAAAAGAACATTGTTTTAATCAAATCTGGGGCCTCTTTCATCATGCTATATTCTTTTTTAGAAAGTTTATTGAGATACCTATATTAAAGGGAGGGAAACTGTGTAGCGTACGTCCTGAATGGGTACAGTATTTGAAATGGAGAATTTTACGGTTGCAACGTTATAAAACTGATATGTTAAAATTACAATAAAAAATCAGTATTTACATGCGGACAGTTGTTATCACCTTTATTATCACATCATTTTGGCCGTTGTGTCCTCCTGCCTTCATTAGGTGATTGTCAATCCGGATAACCTACAGGGAATTTCAAACTGAACACTTTATTTAATCTACGGGTGTAGATTGTTCTCGTTCGGCTAAAAATGTCTACGGATATCGCATCTAATTAGTACTGCTCGATTATTGTTCGCCTAGTTTCCATTAATTCTAAGTCTTCACTACTCAGCTCAGGGATTGAACTCGGATTGATTATGACATCAAATTCGCAAACCAACGCTTTACTCCTATAGTATATTGTTTCTGAAGAAGACCGAAAGATACAACAACCGAAACGTTGTGATAATAACAACGGAGATGAGGACAATATTCTGTATGTAAATAATGGTAACTTCTCATTTCAGAAATTCAGACGAAAATTAGTGAAAAATCATTATCATAAGAAAAAGTTAATTTTAACCGGAAAAGGACAATAATTAATATTCTGTTGTTAATTCCAGGTTTTACTTGGGCGTTCATATTCGAAAATGAAAAAGTCTTTAAATTATGGTCGAAACGTAATGCTTATAGTAAAGATCGAATTGACGAGTAATGGCTTGCGAGATTACTGTTCAAAACTCATACCAAAGCAAGGTATCTCCCATACTGTGTAGTTTACCAAGATCCTCTCGTAAACAAGTGAAGTCTGTTCGATACCTTTATGTCCCATATATGTAATCTCATGCCAAATTTCCAAAATGTGTGATTCTCACTGGCTACCTCAAAATTATGTCTTTTTAAAAAATGTTGATTGCCCAATACAAAACCCAACAGCCACTCAAAGTACATACTGAATGATGTTGTTGAAAGTAAATAATGGTTGAATCTAAACTCAAAGAGATTAAGATTGTAGTGATCGGGGAAGCATCCTCTCCGGTGTCTGTTCCACAAAGTAATGATTCTTGGGAAGAAGCTGTCCAAATGAAACTTCCTACTTACTAATGGAATATGAAGGGAATCGGGATGATTCGACTCTGTGGACGTGGCATGGCGGGTCTTAGTTGTGAAGGTCTGAACTGACATAACTAAGAAATGTAGCTCCTCAGAACATTTGCCATTGAAATAGCAGTAGAGTAGCGAAAGGCTTGAGACGTTTCGTCTGTGGGAAAGAGGCTGTAGGATGGAAAATAATTCATCTCCCACATGGCCACATATAACGATTTTGAATTCTGTCAAGGCTGAAAAGTGCATCTCCAACCCAGATATGGCAACAACACTCTATAATGACTCGTCAATTTATTATGAGTTTTAAAGAATGTTTATTCTTTGTTATTACTTCAAAAATCACATAATCTTTCTTCTTCTTCTTCTTCTTCTTCTAATAATAATAATAAATGCTTCCTGGAGATCGGGTTTTCGCCGTAGAATTATGACTTCTACTGGACGCCTGCGGTAAAATCCGATATGTTTGGGCCGTTCTTACCCCTGCTTACATGCTCACATTTGCGGATTCTTATGTCCTATTTACCCTCCTGGAAAGGCAAATCGGTACATTTTACAGAAATGGAAAATAACTTTTAGTAGTTAGTTTTTATTACATTTTATTGAAAAAATGATAGGATAAAGAAGTTAGAATCAATTTTATCATTTATTGTCGAGGAAAAAGATTTTTGTGACAATCCAGCTTCTTTAAGATAGTGACCAAGCCTTTAATTAATTTAGGATCCATTTTCCTGGAATTAAATTAAAAGTAAACTATATTTTGTTTATCACCGCCTCTGTGTAATTTGCTGTGGAATAAAGAAAGGCGTCTTGGAAAATAAATTCTCTCTCAATCATTTTTCTTAATCATTATGCAATATGGCGCTGTATCACATCGTATTTTTTTTTTTTTTCAGCTAATGCATATTTCTGAAATTTAGTTGTTTTATATGCGTATATGTGCACATGACGGTGATTATTTCCAATTGTCCATTAAAGTAGATGCTCCCATCCTTAAAATAAGAAATATATCTTCCTTTTTTTTTCTTTTTTTTTGTTCACTTGATTAATCAGATTTATTTCTTTTTTTACAGTACACTCATAACTTTAAAAAAAATCTCCACTTAAGACTGTATTTTTTTTTCTAAGTGTAACGCGAATGTGTGTATTTGCGTATCACGAAATAGCCCTGTGTGCAAACTCATACAACACAAATTTGGTGCAATTAAACTATATTTTTAAAGCCAGGATTTTTTTGTTAGTCATTCACTGTCTCTAAGGATAATGACAAACATTTTTTCCGAGTTAACAACGAAATGACTAAATTACTCTCTAACTTTTAGAAATGCTTCAACCACAATATTTCTTTCGTCTGCCTTTAGTAACACTAAAGAGTTTACTCCTATACAATTCACTACAATACGACTACTACAAATGTGTGTGCTTCTTTTTTTTTTAAATAAAGCAGGCTAGCACCGACAAGAACAAGTGCTACTACAGTCGTCGCTGGCAAGACCGACCTCTTCAGACGATAAAGGTTGAATCTTTTCGAGGGCGGTGGTGATAGCAACCAATCAATGTCAAGAACACTCGTACATTCAGACTATCATTCATATCTCGTCGCCGCTGCTGCTGCTGCTGTTGCAGCTACAAACTTCCCAATAGTAACGTATTACCATCAGGAGGAGCCAGGTTACTGCTTTCATTTCTCTCTCTCTCTCTCTCTCTCTCTCTCTCTCTCTCTCTCTCTCTCTCTCTCTCTTTTGCCTAAACTTCACCGCCACCTTTAAACTCATCCTGTCTTTCTTGCACTGTCTGTTCACTCGCTCAATCTAGCCTTCTTCAATTCTTTCTTTCTCTCTCTTCTTTCCTTCTCTCTCTTTTACTTTTTTCTCCCTCTCTTTTCTTTTTTTTCTCTGTCTCTCTTCTCTCAGACAGGATAGGTCGAACTGTTCTAGGTCGCTGTAACCTATGAAGAGCAGCCAGCCAGCCAAATGCTCGGCGCTGTTGCTGGCTTCAGCAGTTGTTCGCCAGGGAATCGATTGAAATAGACTTTTTCATAAGAAGCAACTGCCAGCGCTCACGTTCAGACATAAAGCAAAAACCAAACAGAACCGATTAGTTGAAGATGAATCGTACAAGGCGATAAAGAACTCTCTGTTTCTGTCTTAAAGTTGGTGCCAAGACACATGCGTGTGTGCATGTGTCTCGCGCGCGGCACTGCTATTAAATAACGCGTGCGTCTGTGTGCTCGCGATAAAGGGGCTGCTTTTTGAATGCGAATGAACTTAATTGCAGTTTTTTTAAGTAATGGTACAAGTACATATACGATTCGATTTTGATTCTGGTGATCGGGTAGTGAAAGTATTTCGCGTCAATAAACTTATATATATTATTATATATGTGTGTGTGTGTGTGTAGTTGTATTTGTAGCTAATAAAGAACACCCCGTCTTTCTATCTTTTTTCACTATGTTTCTTTCATTTTCTCTTTGCATGTAAAAAAAAAAAAAAGATAACTTCGCTCACAACAGTTACTACGTGCAAAGCATGCATAAAGAAGTAAAATATAATAAAATCTCTAGAGACTAGATAGGTTTACACTACAGGCATGTCCAAAGTGCGGTCTGGGGCCAATTACGGCCCGCGGTCAAATTTCATATAGTTCCCATCCTCTATGATAGAATGTATCACTTACGGCACGCCAGTATTGTCAATCAGAGTATGTAAAGTACACACCTAAGAAATACAATTTCATGTTTTACCAAAAGATGTCAGCAGCACTGTGTGGCCGCCCTCTGGCGGTGTGACCTTGACCTTGGCATTTTCAAGCCAATTTATAAAATCACTGCATTTGAACGAGACCTGACCTACATACTTCAGTTCAGGTCGCAATATCACCACTCACGTTAATGCAAGCAAGTTATTTGCTTTGGTCATCTGAGATGAAGGAATTCTAAAATCTTTGTGAATTAAATTTGTTTTGTGTTGGCCAAAATCAGTTATAAATATATTTGGACACTTGGATTTGTGTCATATTATATTTTTACTACTTCTTAAGACAAATGTTGCTATTATTCATATGTTTTTAACTTAAAAGACAACATTAACTACTAACAATTTTTAATGTCCAAGATTAACCTGAGATATAGCTTCCTGAAAGTCCTTTTTCTAATATGTACGTTATCCCATCTTAATGGATTTGACTGGAATTCGAACTCAGCTCTCCGAGATCACAATCCAAGTCGCTACCCATTACTCCACCGTGCCTGCTTGTGTTGTGCTTTGATTTGAATTTTTTTTTTATTCAAAAAGTTTGTAGAAAAAAAAAATTGAACACCTTTCTTGACAATAAAAAGCGACAAGTGAAGAAGGTTCCTTTTGTTTTATTTATTTTTTTCACTTTTTATTGCGATCAACAGTTGTGAAATAGAAGGATTTTACCGTTATGAATATAAACTAAATTTCTAATAAGAATTAATTACCCTATAGTACAGAACATCAAATTTTTATCAAAGATTTGATGAGAGTTTTGCAAGTTCTCCGAAAACAAGTTAAGAAAATTTTTTCTTTTCTTTTTTTTGTTGCCAAAATCATTATCAAAAGCGAAGAACGCTAATATAAATAAATAAAAAATTAAATCGATCGAATAAAACTTTTTATTCGTTCTTTAATAAAGGCATTCCGTGGATATATGAAGCGACAAAAAAATCCTTCAATGCTGAAAAATATATTAGTTAATAAATAAATTATATTAAATTAAATTTTTATAAATAATAAAAGTCTCACAACATTTTAAGTAATTTTGTATCCTACTGCAACTGAATATGATAAAGGTTTTATTAGAAAATATAATTGAACGGCTTTATTAGTAAATATAATTGCAATTGCAAATATAGTTTTCTCTATTTCAGGTTTTCTTTATCCTGTTTATTGATGAAATTATGACAACTATTTCTTATGCGAATATTATTAATCCTTTTGATAGAAAGTGGACTGGTAAAAATCTATATTAAATATGTATTTCTTTATATATTGTGGATCTTAATTCTAATATATACATAGTATAAACAAAGGAATATACTGCGTTTATATAATATATATATATATATATATATATAAAACTGAATTTTTTTTCACTAGTTATTTATTTTATTTTTTCTCCTTCCTAATAGGAGTAGATAGTTTCGCCGATCGGCTGGTTCACACATTTCCCCGGTCTTTTGAACAAGAGAAGAAGGTTTATCCCTTGTTTCCGGTTTAGGATTTGGTTTTCGGTTCCTTCTAAATTCTACTTCCGCACAATACTCCGAATGAACTCTGAAATGTTATTCACTAATTAAATGTTGACCTCTTCAAGTTTACAGTTAACCGTTATCTTTCCTGTATAGCCCGAAGAAATTCACTTCTTAATTTTTACTTACGTTCATACAACGCCACATAGTAACCCTCTACCTTGAGTATCTTTTGGGGCGTGTATTAGAGGTATATATATATATATATAAAGAGAGAGAGAGAGAGAAATATGAAAGAAAAATGAAATGATCGTATACACAGACATGTATGAGGTTATAATTGTTATACAATTATAAATATTTCACTTTGAAATCTCTATAGGCATAAAGCATTGATCATGGAATATATATTTATCTATGTATGTATAAAGATGATAGATAGCTATGAAATGGGGGAACTGTGTTACAACAATTTCATTCATGATTGGGTCCCGATCAGACTGTCATCGACAGTATACGTATATATGGAGATCAATGACGTCTACGCACACATACACACACACACACACACTCATGTTCATTATCCGCATATGTCTAATTATATACGTAAGTTTTATTGCATACACATCTTTTAAAATACTCCACTCCCCCATATATATATAATAATTACACACACACACACACACACACACACATATATATATATATATGAAGAAAAATAGTTTTAAGGTATGCTATATTTATGGGATAAAGTACTCAACATCAGAGATAGAGCGTATGTAAATATAAAAGTGAACATTGAAGTCAACACTCAGAGGCGACCGACTGTTTCATGCTAAACGCAGTCATCAGGCCAGATGCGTTGTGCTTTTTCTCGACTATTTATATAAACGGTTCAGTGGTGCATTATGGGCAGTCTATTGCAATGTGCGTAGTCTATTTTAACGGTTACTTTGGCGGGAGTGGTTTGTTAATTTGTTTATGGTTTACTTTATTTATTTATTTGGATTAATTTATTTTACTTGTTTTTTTCTTATTCATTTTTATTTATTCAGTTTTCGGTTTTTAAGTAACGTAGTAAAAATTTGTTTTCATGTCTGCATTTTCAAATGAGTTCTGATCGTTTATTTAGTATTTTGTTTTTATCTGGAAAGATAATAATAGCTATTTTTTTTCTCCAAGCAGAGTTTGCAGTTTTGGGATTGATTGTTGTAGGCTGATGTTCTTATCCTTACTTTCCATGATAATTTTGGTGTGATTTGTGTTTTGTTTTTAATTTCCCAGGTATACTTAGAAAGCATTGTGCTGTTTGCGTATTTACTATTCGTGAAAAAGGTTTTCTGTGCACAGTTTCTTTGTTTCCAGGGTCCTTCAGTTATTCCTATGTATATTTTTTCTTCATTATCTGGCGATTTTACCGTGACTTGGTGTATTACGTTGTTTTGTAAGCAATTACCGCTTAAGGGATATTCATTCTTTACTCTGCAATTTCACGTGGGTTTAATTTGCTCGGGTGGTTTGTTGATAGCTTTCCTGTTGTGCTTTTTAAATATTTGTTCGATGTTCGCGATGTTCGATGTAGCTGATTTTTACTGTGTTTTTGTTGAAGATTTCGTGGATAGTGCTTACTATCCACGAAATCTTCAACAAAAATTTCGGAGAAGTGCTTGTATAAAAGTTTGAAAAATATTTTTCTTGCGTTTGTTTTTACGTTTTTATTGTACGGTGGGTTGAACCATATCATGAACAAACGTCATATGGTTCAATTCACTGTACAACAAAAACGTAAAAACAAACATAGTAAAAATATCCAAATAAATAAAATAAATAATAAAAAAATTAACAAACCACTCCCGCCAAAATAAACATTAGAATAGGCTATCCACAATGTAATAGACTACCCAGAATGCACCACTTACCGGTATATATAAATACGCGAGAAAAACACAACGCATCTGGCTTGACGATTGCGTTTAGCATGAAACAGTCAGTCGCCTCTGAGTGTATATATATATATATATATATAAAAATATAAAATTTAAATTATTATATATATATATATATATATATATATATATATATATATATATATATATATATATATATATATATATATATGTTTTTATATACATCATTCATATATTATATATACACAGTACTTATTAGAAAGCGTTCAATATCAGTGATAGAGCTAACATATTTAGCTGGATTGATGTGAGTTTGTGATCCTGGGATTCAGGCCATTTAATATATATATGTAATTATACTCAATATTTATATATATATATATATATATATATATATATATATATATATATATATATATATATATATATATATATATATATATATATATATATATATATATATATATATATAATTATATTCAATATATATATATATAATGATATTCAATATATATATATATATATATATTATATATAAATTTAATATATATATATATATATATATATATATATTAATATTATTATTTATTTAAAAATATGATTCCAACGCTACATAAGAGTTCTCATGTTTCAAAACAAGAGCCGAAAACTTCAATATAATTATTTGAATTAAATTGAATTAAAGTACTAAGCTCTGTTCCATCTTCAGGCGAAATTTTTTTTTTTTGGAACAACTTATTCCTGAAATGTACGCGTTTTATAAGCATATTTATTATTGAAATTAAAATTACAATCAATCTCTCAGTTACATTCACAGACGTCGAGTCAGGGTAAGGTTAGGGCGTCTTTTTTTTATATTTATACACAAAACCCCTTCAGAAAAAAATCAAAAATAAAATAATAAAAAAATAAATAAATCTACATAGACACTTAACCAGACTAGATGATGTCATCTTCCGCTTTAAATTTAGACACCCCAACCCTACCCTGACTTGACATCTGTGAATGTAACTGAGATATTGATACAAATTATTAACCCTTACGCCCCTTTTTTTTAAACAATTTCTCTAGCCGTTACCATAGTAATTTTAATTTCAATAATGAATATGCTTATAAAACGCGTAAATTTCAGGAATAAGTTATCCCCCAAAAAATTTCGCTTGAAGATGGAACAGAGCTTAGTACTTTAATTCAGTTTAATTCAAATAATTATACTGAAGTTTTCGGCTCTTGTTTTGAAACATGAGAACTCTTATGTAGCGTGTTGGAATCATATTTTTAAATAAATAATTATATTTATGCTCACTTTTGTATCGAGCTCTATTTTTTTAAAATAATAACAAAAAATAAAAAGAACTTTGGATTATTTACCTAACGAGTTCTTTTCCTATTTTCTATATATTTTACACATATAATCATATTTAATATATATATATAATGATTATATATTTATATATATATATATATATATATAATGATATAATAATATATATATAATAATATATATAATCATTACATATTTAATATATATATAATAATTATATTTAATATATATAAATTTATATTTAATATATCTATATATAATTATATTTAATATATATATATATCATTATATTTAATATATATATATATCAAATTTAATATATATATATATATATATATAATTATATAGATATATTAAATATAGATATATTAAATATATAATGTTATATGGAAGATATTTATATATATATATGTTATATTTATATATATATATATATATATATATATATATATATATATATTAAATATAACATGATATAAATATTAGTAAGATTAATATATAAATAATGATAAATGTGTTCGTGCATGTCACTATGTAGAATTTAATATGCCAAAAAAAAATATTTACATATTTCTGTTAAGTATAACGTCGGATTCAATCATTAAATTATCTTGCTTGTTATATTATATAGAAATAAATATTGTCTTATTTCAATCAAATATTTCAGCCCATTTTATGCAATAATATGCGCATGTATTTGTATATACATGCAAATATGGATGATTTACACAGGCGTACAGCAGATTTTAAACTTATTGTGTCTTTCTTAATACAATTGTTCTATATACCTTTTTACTTTTCTTGATAAGTCGAACTATAAATCTACTTCCTCATAACAGTTAACTATGCACTCATTTTCTACTTTGAGACAATATCAGATTTTCCGAAATTATTACTGATACTTGCAGTCTTAAGTGTTCAATCTGCAAATTAAATGACACATAAAATACTGTTTATATTATGTTTCACATGGCAAAAGGAAAAATCGTTACTTTCCTGTTCTTCTGTCTGTTTATAAATTCGAATACGTATGCTTATGTGTGCTTTCATATTTATAAGCTTCCGCGTGTACATATTTGTGTGCACAAATATACATTAATCATCTTTATATTGTACTGTATTACTGTACACAGCTTTTCAGTGGATGTTCACTTATCTGTATAAATTAGGTGTATTTTCTAATAATTTGATATTACACATGTTATGATGGTGAGGATGATTGATTAAGTTAAACTACTGGTCACAATATATGTTCAATTTGTTGATTTATGTTCATACTTATTATAACTACAAACGCCCTAACCTCGAAACTCAGCTTTTAGAACTTTCCCCCATAAGTATTGCAAATTCGTAAAAATTACATTACATATTTTGTATACATACATATATATATATAAATATATATATATATAATATATAAATATTAAATATATATAATATAATAAAATATATATATAAAAATATATATAATATATATAATAAATATATATATATCTAAATATTATATAAATAAACATTTATAGATATATATATATATATATCATGTATATAAATATATATATATATGTATATATATTTATATATATATATATATTTGATATTTTATATATATATTTTTTATATATATTTTATATTTATATATTATATATATTTATATATATATCATTTACACACACACACACACATATATATATATATATATATATATATATATATTATATATATATATTGATTCATGTTGCAGTAAATAATATAGACAAGTTGTGTCTATTTTAAAGTAAGTTCCTTTCATATTGTCTCATGTTTAATAACATTATCATTGAAAGACGAATGGAAATCATCATATTGATACATGTTGAAATCCGATCTAAGCTTTCGGCTTACATAAGCCATTATCAAAGATGACAATTACATTTCAATATATCAAACAATACTCGGACGAAACAATAATGATAGTCTGGTTTTGTTGCATGAAAAATTTCAAAGCAACAACAAACTCATGTATACCAGACGCGGAAGCGAAAATCGCATCGCAGCTCGTGACGTCACACATATACTATACTATATATGGAAACTATACTTAAACATGAAAACAATAACCAAAAACTAAAAATTCTTGAAGCTATATACATAAAACAGTTGAAACCTAACTTGAACAAGATAAACTACGAAATCTACACAAATATTCTTAAATGCCTATAATTGATAACTTAAGCCATTGGTTTACCAACGGCTTCCCATACTTAATACTTCTCGTATGCACACACGCACACACACACACACATATATATATATATATATATATATATATATATATATATATATATATTCTGTAATTTGGCAGCAATCCCACTTTTATGCAAGTTTCTTTGAAAAGGTGCAGTCTTTGAGTTTTTTATTTAATTTGTCATGTGGTCGTATAATTTTTCTTTTCAGGACATACATTATATAAAAAAAATTCAGAATGTTTTTCGACTCTACTTTTAGCCATTATTAAGTATGAATTTTATTTTACTTCTAACTGAATATTTGGATTGTTTTATGTATGTATCTAGAGTTATAGGAATGTTTTATTTTGCAAACACGGTCAGCACATTGTGGCCGTGCTTACAGTTGGTATCATTGAGTGTTGGATTTTTCTTTTTCATTAATAATGCTTCCGTTTTTTTTTAGCCTTGTTGTCTATGTGGATGATGCTATTATATTTGTATTATCAACAGATAGAGTTTGATAGGTCTCCATGTGTATTTAAATGTGGCCTAATTGAGCTATGACCAGAGTGATGTAACGGGTGACTTCTTATTAAACATGCTGTATATCCAACATAATTTTTTACAAATCTGGATTAGTCAGAAAATTAAGGAACATGTATATTTGTAAATAATATTGTAATGTAGATCTTGCAGGGGAATTATTATTTTTGATGATAAGGTTAGCAGTTTTAATTTTTTTATAATAAATAATTGATTCAATTTTCTTGTTTTCGTCAACTGGAGTTGTGTATTTCATTATGATGTTACTAAGTGAAGATTCGTCTTGCTTATAGTTACTACCCATTTGATTTTTGTAGAAAATGTTAATGTTATTGTTTTTTTCTGTGTTCAGTGTTGCTATTCGATATTTAGAAAGAAAAAGTCTACTATGGTAATCTATAAGATGGTCTGGAAAACTGTTATGAACAAGTTTCCTTCACGTTATTAAGTTCTTTAAAGAAAAATGGACGAGAGTATGAATTCTCGTGCTCTTTCATAAGGAAATTTTTTAATAACACCTATTTTATATCTGAGAGGACATTAACTAGTAAAATTAACATGACAAGAGTTTTTACTTGTGGTGAATATATTATTACCAAAGTAT